>OZ026626.1:62622595-62630595 GCA_964020975.1 Hermodice carunculata | reverse complement strand
AAGCCAGACCTAATGGAAGCTGAATCAATGTGAAAATAGGCGGTCTTTGGGAGTTGGTATTGACAAAGTAAGCCCGCTGATTACTTCCCTTTGGTGCAGAAACAAAAACAAACAAAAAAAAAACAAAAAAAAAAAAAAACAAAACAAAAAAACCTAGAAAAGATGATTTGCTGCATGGCAAATCATTGTGTGTTTCTTCAAAGCATATTGGTATGGCAATGTACAACTATTCCGTAACACAGGAGTTGAAGTTGGAATGGCATTTCTAACTATTATAGCTTTAAAGTTATTCAAGATTTAAAATTTCTAATGGTGCTATTTAGCATAATTTAAATTGCTGCAACTTTTATCTTTAATTCATTAGCTGCTCAATGATCAACAACCCCCTAGTAGAAGTTGGAACGATATCTCTATTATCATGTTGAAGATATTCAAGATTGAAAATTTCGAATACTGCTAATTAGCATAATTTAAATTGCTACAACTTTTTTTACATTCATTAAAAATTGTAAATATAAATGCTACAACTTTTACCCTTTGGTACTTCACATAACATTAAGCTTATAGCTGCATACAAATTTCAAAGTCCAAATGACCTTGACCTTTGATTTTTACAGATCCCATGTAAATTGCGGAGTGTTACAATACCCAACACGAACCAAATCGGATGAAAATTGACCAAGTTATGGCAAGATAAAACTTTCAAAGGGCCAAATGACCTCGACCTTTACCCTTTCGAGGGAACATGTTCTTGCATTATAATTACAATTTTTAAAATCTATAAATATGATTTATTAAAGCAGGAAAGACAATGTCGGCAAATTCAAGGTTTGCGACTTTGAAGAAATGTCAGGTGTAAGTCCCGACTTTTGCATGTCAACAATGATAAATGAGGGAGGAGAGCGACTTTACAAAAAATTCCGCAATTTGCGTTTATTCTTGTTTTTTCTTCCCTGTATATTTATTTGACAGTTGTGGATAATAAATGCACTCAAATGTACGCCGCAATGAGGAAATAATAAAGATTTTAAAAAATGACATTGACGTGAATTGAGGGAGAGTTGGATTTGAGGTACCAAATATGGCACCTCAAGTCCCAGTCTCCCTCAATTCAGCTCAATGTCGGCCCAAATATGGCACTTGGTAGGACTTGAACTCCTAGCGTGGTATAAAGTCAGACTTGGGCTTCTATTGCATTATGATTACAATTTTTAAAATCTATGAATATGGTTTATTAAAGCAGGAAAGACAATATCGGCAAATTCAAGGTTTGCGAATTTGAAAAAATGTCAGGTGTAAGTCCCGACTTTTGGGAGTTAGCATCGTGGTTAGTGTTAAATCCCGACATTTGCTTTTCAAGAAACAATAAATTGGTACAGACGATTAAATATTGCTACCAGATAGTTGAAAATCGCTCAATTGAATGTTGCGACTTTGCAATAATGTCTATTTAAAAATCCCGACTTTTAGAAAAAATGGCGTACTTGTGTTTCAACCTTTAGTTTTCTTCCCTATAAATGTAAATAATAATTGTGGGTGACTTGTGTGGTTAGATGTAATGTTTAAGAAGTACTTTGTAACCAATTTAGGTCATCAAACTTGAAAATAAAAGCTTGTACTGAAGGATACCTTTAAGGCGTGTATTTCATATTCTAAAGTAGAAAGGTGTCACCTCAAGCCTCAAAGTAGTAACATGGGAATTATATGTTCTAATTTAACTTATAATTTTACAAGTTTAATAAATAAGATAAGTTATAATGCACCGAGTGTGTGATAATTGCAACCAGAGAGGTGAAAGTCGGGAAGTCTTGGTTTTGGCGACTTTGACCAAATCTCCGTCGTGAATCCCGACTTTCAAATTAACAAGTGAAAATTATATAAAATTGTGGCAGACATGATATAAATTGTCCCTTAAGTTCCTATTTAAAGTGCCATATATAGTCCCATACATGTTCCCAAGTCCAGGGAGGTTAGGACTTGAGGTGCCATATATGGCACCCAAGTCCTATGTTCCCTGGACTTCTTTTTCATTTTGGTGAAACTCTTTTTTACTGATTTAAATGGCTGAAACCATAAAAGACCAAACAGGGGGAGGTTAAGCCACCAGCTTGTCCCCAAGACTTGAAAATTTGAAAAATTTCACTTTTTCACAAAGTTACACCCAAAACCACCCATACTTCTCAGGAGAGGACAAGCAACCACCAATCAACATATTTTTCTTTATTAAAATAAAAAACTGAGAAAAGTTTGACGGAAATCTCAAGTCAGAAGTCCAACCTTCCCCAAGAACTTGGGGCTTGGCGGACAAAGGGAGAAGCTTGTCCCTTTGAGGCAGAAACCATATATGGTTCCTGCCAGGTACCATATATGGCACCTACAAGCTAGGAACCATATATGGTTCCTGACAGGTGCCATATATGGTTCCTGGCTTGAGGCAGGTAACATATATGGCACCCATGTTAAAGTAATGGGGGACCCCCAGGAACCATATATGACACCTATGTTAAACCAATGGGGCCGTATTTGTGACCTCAAGTCCAAGTTTCCCTGGACTTGGGACCATGTCCTTTATGTGATGAGAGGCTAATATGATGTCAATATTGCTGATTTAAGATATTATTTATTGATTTCAGATATTGTTTATGCTTCAAAGTATGCATATCCCTGATTTCACCAATATGATTGGCAAATTCCGCTTCATTGATCATTAAGTTTTTGAAACCTCTGTTGTAGACATAAGGAATGGGTACATTACATATGGTTCTAAAGCACAGGGAAGAGGCCTTTGCAGTGAGAGCACAAGTGGAGTACTGCACAGCCCCCCCCCCCCCGTTAAAAAAACCCAGGTGCTAGATTGATGGCATTTCATTTTGCCCTGGCTGACTGGCCTGTTGTTGCAAGTGCCTAACAGACATATAAACAAAAGCCCACAATGCATCTATATGGCCAGTATGTGAGAGTACACTGTCCAAATAGGCACATTGTTGGGTATTTTTTTTGTTAATTTTCATTTATTTTTTTTAATTAATTTTTTTTTACCCTTACCCTATTTTTAAATTTTTTTTTTTTTTAACTCTTATCCTTAATTTTTTATATTATTAAATTTTTACTCTCATCCTTAATTCCCCTTTCTTTCTGTTTGACTGCTGTGTTGTTGAACATGTATGGTTTGCAAGTGCCCATCAGAGATATGAAGAAAAGCCCACAATGCTTCTATCTGGCCAGCAAGTGAAAGCACTCTGTCCAGATAGGCACATTGGGGCTTTTTTTAAAAATTTTTATTCTTAACTTTTTCTTTTTGTTCCTGTATTTCCACTATGGCGTTGTGACACAAGATCCCCCGATTGTCACAATATTGTGACAAATTTACACGGTGTAACAACATCGTGACACAAGTACAAATAAATTTATAAGTTCATATGTTTATTAATCAGTGTGACAAATTTATAATATGATTCACTTTGCCAGAAATAGTGAATTGCTATTTTTGCCCAGCATGCACCACGTGGAGGTGGAATCATTTTGCATGCGTCAAAAAAAAAAAAAAAAAAAATGAAAAATATGATAAATGAAAATAATGGAAAATATAAAAAAAATAAAATAAATGAAAATCGTAAATGAAAATAATGAAAAAATGAAAAATGTAGTAAATGAAAACAATAAATGTAATTAATGAAAAAATTAATAAATGAAAATAATGAAAAGTATAATAAATGAAAATAATGAAAAGTATAATAAATGAAAATAATGAAAAATGAAAAATATAATAAAGGAAGATAATAAATGAAAATAATAAAAATATTAATAAATGAAAACAATGAAAAACATAATAAATGAAAATAATGAAAAATGTGATAAATGAAAATATTAAATGAAAATAATGAAAATATTACTAAATGAAAATAATGAAAAACGTAATGAACGAAAATAATGAAAAACATAAAAAATGAAAATAATGAAAAATATAATAAATGAAAATAATAAATGTAAGTAATCTCAAAAATATTATAAATGAAAATAATTAATAAAAAATATAATAAATGAAAATAGTGAAAAATATAATAAATGAAAATAGTGACAAATATAATAAATGATAATATTAAATGAAAATAAAGAAAAATATTATAAATGAAAATAATAAATGATAAAAATAATAAATGAAAATAATAAAAGAATATAATAAATCAAAATAATAAATGATAAAAATAATAAATGCAAATAATGAAAAATATAATAAATGAAAATAATAAAGGAAAATAATGAAAAATATAAAAAAATGCAAATAATGGCTTAAACCCTATGTGCATAATGCACCTACATGGACCACTGCGGTGCCAAGTGCACCGCGCCCAACATCATGTGTTGAACTAAGCTAACAGGGCTTGGCTTTGCGTGTGTCCTGACTGTGTCAACTATCTCTCAACTGTGACTTAAACACATGATCGACTTCTAGTATGACAGGCCTATCCTTCTAAAAGAAAAAAGCCCTAACTGTGCTGATGCACCTACAAGGACCACTGCGGTGCCAAGTGCGCTGCGCTCAACATCTTGTGCTGAACTAGGCTAACAGGGCTTGGCTTTGCATGTGTCCTGAACGTGTCAACTATCTGTCAACTGTGACTTAAACACATAATCGACTTCCAGTATGACAGCCCTAATTTTGTAAGAGGAAAAAGCCCTTATTATGCTAATGGACCTACAGAGGGTAGCAACTAAAAAATCCTGTGTTGAACTAAGCTAACAGGGCTTGGCTTTGCGTGTGTCCTGACTGTGTCAACTGTCTGTCAACTGTGACTTAAACACATAATCGACTTCTAGTATGACAGCCCTATCCTTCTAAGAGAAAAAAGCCCTAACTGTACTGATGCACAGGACCACTGGAGTGCCAAATGTGACTGTCTGCCAACTGCAGGACACAGCTGACAGACAGTTGACACTCTCAGAACATGCACAAAACTAAGCCCTGTTAGCTTAGTTTGTGTGTGTTCTAAATGTGTCAACTGTCTGTCAACTTGTGCCTTTGCAACATCGACTTTCAGCAAGGACCACTGGAGTGCCAAATGTGACTGTCTACCAACTGCAAGACACAGCTGACAAACAGTTGACACTCTCAGAACACACACAAAGCTAAGCCCTGATCTGAATGTGTCAACTGTCTGTCAACTTGTGCCTTTGCAACATCGACCTTCAGCATGACACCGTAATAAGCCCCTTCTGTGGCATTTGGGTGCCATGTGAGCCCCAGCATTTGCTTGAATGGTGTTTTGGACTTCATTGTACTTTAGGTGCTATTGAAAAATGTGCACCCTTCTGCTTCTCCAAATTGACCTGCACGGACACCGTAGTCCAGTAGAATTTCTTCTCCAGAAACTATCTCTCGAGTAGCTCTGAGGAGCAGCGTAATTTTGTGTATTTTGTCGATGGTCTGGTATTTGTAAACATTGGGCATGGTGCTGTGGTTAATCAGCACTCCAAGCCTTTTGAATCCATCAGGGTGGTTGCCACATGAACATGGATCATTTCCATTTATCCACATTCTCACGTCAGACACATTGCCAACAGAAGCCCTGAACATAAACATTCTGTTGGAGCCCTCAGATCCACCACTTTGGTGAATTACCAGCCCAGCCTGGTATGTGAGCACATCACCATGGTAATCACATATCACCTCGTGATGATCAAAAGGCCTGGTTGCAGTCAGCCCAAAGCCTTTTGGGGCTCCAAAGTCTTGCTTGTCCAGACCTGGCCATTTCTGTGTACGTATATAAGGTACAACAGACATGCTAAATTTGGTATTATGGCGCCAATCCATAGAACGATTCCACTTGACTTCCACATCTTTCATCAATATTTCTACCTCCCTGGAAGATATGACCCAATTCTGACAGAGAATTCTGGCTTTCAGGTGACTGAGTTTTGGTCTTTGAGCTGGAAATTGCTTGACTAACTCGTCAACCCGAACATTCCTTTGCCTATATCGGAAGCGACTGAGAATGTTTTTGCTCAATTTGAACACGGCTCCATCGTCAAGAGAAGAGGGGGAAAAAGTCTCTACATTGTTGTGCAGTAGGGACTTTTGCCCTAGGGGTGACTGGCCATTGGGCAATCAATTCTGCAAAATAGTCGTCCATGGAGGCTTGAGGAGGACTTTCAATGATTTTCCTCTTGACAGAACCTGACTCATTCTGCGGTCTGGCATCTGCAACAGATGGACTAGAACCCAGATCATTCTTACCCTGATCTGCTGGAGATGAAGCTGGCAGTGTCCCAAATTCTGCCATAGATGTACTAGTCCCCGGATCATTCTGGTAATGACATGCTCGAGGTGACGAAGCCTGCTGCTGGGAACTTCTGCACACTTTTTGCACTTTCTTTTTGATATTGAACTGACCTTCAACAGCTTCGTGGGTTTTAAACCTGTAATGGCCCTTTGCTGTTGCATGGGAGTGGCTCATGTATGAAGCCAGCTTTATTGCCTCATCTTCACTGAGACGCTGGCTACCATCAGCAGTATGTAAAGCTTTCCTTGCTGTGGTTGCAGTGCATGGTTCAAGGTTTTCTTGCTTGTACGCTCTATACAGATAATTATTGAAGTTGTGCACAAACTCTCCTGATCTATAGGCCAGGAAGAAATGAGGGGACTGTTTGTCCTTCTTCACGGCCTGACTTCTGATATACTTGAAATGTATCTCAAACCAGTTGGCCTGTTCAGGAGACAGACACAGGGAAGCATTATGTTGACCTCCTGTTTTGTGCGAGAAAATGCTTAATGTGGTGTTTCCGTCGGCACCAACGACCCAATTCTCCCATTCGGAGACCAGCAAGTTTTCCATTTCACCTTTTCTCTGTGCATTTTCATGTGTAATTATTGCACCAAGTTGCGTGAGGACAAGTGTATACTCATTGGCATTCAACTTGATCTTTTGCCCTCTTTCAAAAACTGATCTTGTCTCACTTCAATGAGCTTGACACAATCAACTGGTTTAGGCATTGGTTTTGCACCTGACTCAATGTCATGGCGCGCTTGGGCATGAGACTGACTAATGCCCTTTTGGGTGCCCTTGTTGAGGGATTGCACTACAGCGTTCAAGTGCTTTATCACGTCGTACAGTGTCCTGTTGGTGGGAAAGATATCTGTCCAATTTAACAGGTATTCAAAGTACAACCTGATGTCCTGGTTGTAGTTCTTGATGGTATTACACTTGACAACATGACTTATATTGTCAAAGATACTTATATAATCTTAATGGTGGGAACAAACCTGATCGAGAGGAGGCCCGAAAGGATAATGCCACAGATGGAGAGTTTGGTGAAGAGTTTGATGGAAAAATTTCCCAAAGCAAAGATTGTAATAACATCGATTCTGCCAAGGCTGAGGGATTTTCAGAAAACCCAGGGGAGGGTGAAAGAGGAGGCGAACATATTTCTATATTTACATTCCCTTTATTTTTTAACATTGAAAGAATAGGAACTGTTGTTTTCCTCACCATCTCATGAAGACATAGTCTACACGCGAGTCTGCACGCGCCAGCTATGCAGCCCCTTCACAATTTTATACACCAGTACATTGGGCACTACTTTTCTTTTCATTCATAAATCCTGTGCGCCCTCTCGCGGATACACACAAAGTTATGAATACAAGGTTTCTACAGTTCAAAACATCGCACACGCGGTAATTTACGTAGGCCTACCTGCACATCCACTGCATCCTCTTCTTCGATAGAAATATCACAAAGCCAGCAAACCAACCAGAATTTTAACGCAGGAATGATTTCCAACTCCACCTTTCAAAATTGTACCTTCAACATGATCGCGCCTCGTTAAACTGTGAAATCCTGTTCACTGCTCGCATCAGTCTGAGATGCATCCGCGGTGCGAGGTGCAAGTGCAATGGTGTTAATCTTGTATTCATTGTGTTATTCTGGGTATTTTATCCCCCAAAATAACTTACTTGTATACTTTTTCCCTAATGTGAACGAATGTTGTATTTTGTAAAGCTA
>OZ026626.1:62482595-62617595 GCA_964020975.1 Hermodice carunculata | reverse complement strand
AATGTACGCCACAATGAGGAAATAATAAAGATTTTAAAAATTGACATTGAGCTGAATTGAGGAAGACTTACACTTAAGTACCATATATGGCACTTGGTAGGACTTGAACTCCAAGTGTGGTACAAAATCAGATTTGAGCTTGTATTGCATTATAATTACAATTTTTAAAATCTGTAATTATGATTTATTAAAGCAGGAAAGACAGTATCGGCAAATTCAAGGTGTGCGACTTGGAAGAATTGTCAGGTGTAAGTCCCGACTTTTGCATGTCAACAAGGATAAATGAGTGAGGAGAGCGACTTTATAAAAAAAAATCTGTAATCTGCGTTCAGTTTTGTTTTTTCTTCCCTTTATATTTATTTGATAGTTGTGGATAATAAATGCGCTCAAATGTATGCCACAATGAGGAAATAATAAAGATTTTAAAAAATGACATTGAGCTGAATTGAGGGAGACTTGGATTTGAGGTACCATATATGGCACCTCAAGTCCAAGTCTCCTTCAATTCAGCTCAATGTCGGCCCATATAATTATGGCATTTGGTAGGACATGAACTCCAAGTGTGGTACAAAGTCAGATTTGAGCTTGTTTTGCATTATAATTACAATTTTTAAAATATATAAATATGATTTATTAAAGCAGGAAAGACAGTATCAGGAAATTCAAGGTTTGCGACTTTGAAAAAATGACATTGAGCTGAATTAAGGGAGGGTAAGACTTGTGAGAGCACAAGTGGAGTACTGTACAGTCTCCCCACCCCCCCCCCCCCCGTTAAAAAAATCCAGGTGCTAGATTCATGGCATTTCATTTTGCCCTGGCTGACTGGCCTGTTTTTGCAAGTGCCCAACAGACATATAAACAAAAGCCCACAATGCGTTTCTATGGCCACTATGTGAGAGCACACTGTGCAGATAGGCACATTGTCAGGAATTTTTTTTTATTTTTTTTATTTTTTAAACATTTTTTTACCCTTTTCATTATTTTGTTTTAATTTTTTATAACTCTTATCCTTAATTTTTATTATTATTATTATTATTGTTATTATTTTTTTTACTCTTATCCTTAATTTTTCCCCTTTCTTTTTGCTTGACTGCTCTGTTGTTGAACATGTATGGTTTGCAAGTGCCCATCAGACATATGAAGAAAATCCCACAGTGCGTCTATATGGCCAGGATGATAGTTGTGGATAATAAATATGCCTAAATGTACGCCACAATGAGGAAATAATAAAGATGTTAAAAAATGACATATTTTTCTTTAAAAAAATAAAAAACTGAGAAAAGTTTGACGGAAATCTCAAGTCCCAAGTCCAACGTTCCCCCAGGACTTGGGGCTTGGCAGACAAAGGGAGAAGCTTGTCCCTTTGAGGCGGTAACCATATATGGTTCCTGCCAGGTACCATATGTGGCACCTACAAACTAGGAACCATATATGGTTCCTGACAGGTGCCATATATGGTTCCTGCCAGGAACCATATATGGCACCTGGCAAGTGCCACATGTGGGACTTGGCTTGAGACAGGGACCATATATGGCACCCATGTTAAAGTAATGGGGGACCCCCAGGAACCATATATGGCACCTATGTTAAACCAATAGGGCTGTATTTGGGACCTCAAGTCCAAGTTTCCCTGGACTTGGGACCATGTCCTTTATGTAATGAGAGGCTAATATGATGTACATACTGCTGATTTATGGCATTATTAATTGATTTCAGAATTTTTTTATGCTTCAAAGCTTCCATATATCTGACTTCACCAATATGATTGGCAAATTCAGCTTCATTAATTATTAAGCTTTTTAAACCTCTGTTGTAGGTATAACGAATGGGTACACTATATTTGGTTGTAAAGCACAGGGAAGAGGCTTTTGCAGTGAGAGTATAAGCACAGTCTCACCCCCACCCCCAGTGAAAAAAACTCAGGTGCTAGATTGATGGCATTTCGTCTTTATTATTTTTAGTTTTTTTTACTCTTACTCTTATTTTTTTTAATTTCTTATTTTTTTACTCTTTTCATTATTATTTTAAAATTTGTTTTTTACTCGCATCCTTGATTTTTTTCATTATTATTCTTTTTTATACTCTTTCCCTTAATTTTTTTTAATCATTTATTTTTTCACTCTTTTCATTATTTTTTAAAAAATTTGTTTTTAACTCTTATCCTTAATTTTTTTAATTATTTTGTTTGTTACTCTTATCCTTAGATCAATTTTTATAATTACAATTTTTCAAATATATAAATATGATTTATAAAGCAGAAAAGACAATGTCGGCAAATTCAAATTCAAGAAATGTCAGGTGTAAGTCCCTATTCTCCCTCAATTCAGCTCAATGTGGGCCCACATATGGCACTTACGTATACACATTACGTATAGGGAACGGCCACAATATATATATGGTTTTAAAGCATACTGTAAAAACTTTACAATGAGGTATTGAAATAAAAAATATATTGAATCTAGGGTTTGTAACTTTTGCTGCAAGAATGTTATAGTTTCAGATAATTTTGAGCTGAATTGAGGGAGAGTTGGACTTGAGGTACCATATATGGCACCTCAAGTCCAAGTCTCCCTCAATTCAGCTCAATGTCGGCCCATATATGGCACTTGGTATAGGACTTAAACTCCAAGTGTGGTATAAAGTCAGATTTGAGCTTGTATTGCGTTATAATTACAATTTTTAAAATATATAAATATGATTTATTAAAGCAGGAAAGACAATGTCGGCAAATTCAAGGTTCGCGACTTTGAAGAAATGTCAGGTGTAAGTCCCTGGTCTCCCTCAATTCAGCTCAATGTCGGCCCATATATGGCACGTACATATACACATTACGTATAGGGAAGGGCCAGGATATATATATATATGGTTTTAAAGCACATTGTCTATGCTTTACAAAGGTGTATTGAAATAAAATATATATTGAATCTAGTGGTAGTAACGTTTGCTGCAAGAATTTTATATTTTCAGATAATTTTGAGCTGAATTGAGGGAGAGTTGGACTTGAGGTACCATATATGGCAGACCACCACCTTATTTGATATATATTCAGTCTTGAGCTTGTATTGCATTATAATTACAAATTTTTCTATATGTAAATATGATTTATTAAGGCAGGAAAGACAATGTCGGCAAATTCGAGGTTTGCGACTTTGAAGAAATGTCAGGTGTAAGTCTCTAGTCTCCCTCAATTCAGCTCAATGTCGGCCCATATATTGCACTTACATATACACATTACGTATAGGGAACGGCCACAATATATATATGGTTTTAAAGCACATTGTCAAAGCTTTACAAAGGTGTATTGAAATAAAGTATATATTGAATCTAGTGGGAGTAACTTTTGCTGCAAGAATGTTATATTTTCAGATAATTTTGAGCTGAATTGAGGGAGAGTTGGACTTGAGGTACCATATATGGCAGACCACCATCTTATTTGATATACATTCAGACTTGAGCTTGTATTGCATTTTTATTACAATTTTTTATATATGTAAATATGATTTATTAAAGCAGGAAAGACAATGTCGGCAAATTCAAGGTTTGCGACTTTGAAGAAATGTCAGGTGTAAGTCCCTATTCTCCCTCAATTCAGCTCAATGTCGGCCCACATATGGCACTTTCGTATACACATTACGTATAGGGAATGGCCACAATATATATATATATATTGTTACAAAGCATATTGTCCAAGCTTTACAATGAGGTATTGAAATAAAATATATATTTAATCTAGGGGTAGTAACTTTTGCTGCAAGAATGTTAGAGTTTCAGATAATTTTGAGCTGAAATGAGGGAGAGTTGAACTTGGGGTACCATATATGGCAGACCACCACCTTGTTTGATATACATTCAGACTTGAGCTTGTATTGCATTATAATTAAAATTTTTTATATATAATTTTTTCTTATATTGTGAGCTTCATAATGGTGTATATAAATTAAATATACGTTGAATCTAGAATGAGTAATTCATGTTACAAGTTTGGTGAATATTGGTATATTTTTGTTGCGTTTCCATTGCACACAAAAAGCCGAACCCAACAGCTGAAATATTATATTTTTGAAACCTCGTTGGTGCATATTACGTATAAGGATTGGCCACAATATATATATGTTTTTAAAGCACATTGGCTAAGCTTTACAATGATGTATTAAAATAAAATATATATTGAACATAGGGAGAGTAACCCTTGTTACAAGAAAGGTGTATTTCCAGATATTTATGTTGCGTTTCCCGTGCACAGCCGACACAAACAGCTGAAATATCATTGTTTTAATACCTCCTTCGTGCATATTACGTTTTGGGAACGGCCCCAATATATATATGGTTTTAAAGCACATTGCCTACGCTTTACAATGATGTATTGAAATAAAATATATATTGAATTTAGGGGGAGTAACCCTTGCTACAAGAAAGGTGTATTTCCAGATATTTATGTTGCGTTCCCCATGCCCAGCCGAAAAGAAAAGCTGCAATATTACTCTTTTTGATCCCCTTTTGCGGAAGCTACTTAAAAGAAATGGCAATAATGTGTATATGACTGTAAAGCTACATTTCCTGAGCTTCAAA
Source organism: Hermodice carunculata (assembly GCA_964020975.1). Classification (NCBI taxonomy): domain Eukaryota; kingdom Metazoa; phylum Annelida; class Polychaeta; order Eunicida; family Amphinomidae; genus Hermodice; species Hermodice carunculata. Next base: position 62,613,026 of record OZ026626.1, on the reverse strand, counting down.
ATGGTGTGTATAAATTAAGTATAGATTGAATCTAAAGAGAGTAACTCTTGTTATAAGGTTGGTGAAAATCCGGTTATTTTCGTTGCATTTCCCGTGAACTCAGCCGACACCAACAGCTGAAATATAACTTTTTTGAAACGCTTTTTGTGCAAATCACACATAGGGAATGACCACAATACATATATGGTTGAAAAGCACATTTCCTGATCGTTACAATGATGTATAGAAATAAAATATATGTCATATATAGAGGGATTACCAATTATTCCAAGACTGGTGTATTTCCAAATATTTTTGTTGTGTTTCCTGTACAAAGAGCCGTCACCAACAGCTGAAACATTACGTTTTTGAAACCTCTTTCGTCAAAATGACAGTACGGAGATGCCCACAATATATATTGTTGTAAAGAACATTTTCTGACCTTTACAAGGGTATATAGAAATAGGATATAAATTGAAACTAGAAAGAGTAACTCTGGTTAGAAGGTTGGTGAATATCCAGTTACTTTTGTTGCGTTTCTTGTACACAGAGCAGACACCAACTGCTGAAATATTACTTTTTTTGAAACCTATTTTGTATAAATTACTTATAGGGAATGGCCAATATATATATATGGTTGAAAAGCACATTTTCTGAGCTTTATAAAAATGTATAGGAATAAAATATACATTAAATGTAGAGGGAGTACCCTTTGTTATAAGAATGGTGTATTTCGAAATATTTTTGTTGCACCTGGTAGGACTTGGAACTCCAAGTCGGCCCAATATTACCATATGTGGTTAAAAAGTCAGACTTGAGTGAGGACAAATGTATACTCATTGGCATTCAACTTGATCTTTTGCCCACTTTCAAAAACTGATCTTGTCTCACTTCAATGAGCTTGACACAATCAACTGGTTCAGGCATTGGTTTGGCACCTGACTCAATGCCATGGCGCGCTAGGGCATGAGACTGCCTAATGCCCTTTTGGGTGCCCTTGTTGAGGGATTGCACTACAGCGTTCAAGTGCTTTATCACGTCGTACAGTGTCCTGTTGGTGGGAAAGATATCTGTCCAATTTAACAGGTATTCAAAGTACAACCTGATGTCCTGGTTGTAGTTCTTGATGGTATTACACTTGACAACATGACTTATATTGTCAAAGATACTCATATCATCTTAATGGTGGGAACAAACCTGATCGAGAGGAGGCCCGAAAGGATAATGCCACAGATGGAGAGTTTGGTGAAGAGTTTGATGGAGAAATTTCCCAAAGCAAAGATTGTAATAACATCGATTCTGCCAAGGCTGAGGGATTTTCAGAAAACCCAGGGGAGGGTGAAAGAGGAGGCGAACATATTTCTATACACCATTGTAAAGCTCAGGAAATGTGCTTTAAAACTATATATATGTTGTGGCCATTAATTACATCTCATGAGCACAAGAGCGTTTACAAAAATGTGATACTTTAGCGGGTGGTGTATGCTGTAAGTACGGAAGCGCAACAAAATTCTCCGGATATACATCAAACTTGTAGCAAGTGTTTCTCCCTTTTAATTCAGTACACATTTTATTTCTATACACCATTGTGAAGCTCAGGAAATGTCCCTTAAAACCATATATATGTTGTGGCTATTTTTTACATCTGATTAGCACAAATCCTAAATTTTCAAACCTCATTCGTGCATGTTAAATATAAGGATTGGCCACAATATATATATATAAATATATATATATATATATATATATATTTATATATATATATATATATATATATATATATATATATATATGTTTTTAAAGCACATGTCTAAGCTTTACATTGATGTATTATAATGAAATATATATTGAATCCAGAGGGAGTAACCCTTGTTACAAGAAAGGCGTATTTCCAGATATTTGCGTTGCGTTTCCCGTGCACAGCCTACACGAACACCTGAAATATAAATTTCTTAAAACCTCCTTCGTGCACATTACATATAAGAAACGGCCACAATATATATATGGTTTTAAAGCACATTGTCTAAGCTTTATAAAGATGTATTAAAATAAAATATATATTGAATCCAAGGTGAGAAACCTTTGTGACAAGAAAGGTGTACTTCCACATATTTATGTTGCGTTTCCCGTGCCCAGCTGACAAGAAAAGCTGCAATATTACTGTTTTTGATCCCCTTTTGCGCAAGCTACTTATAAGAAATGCATTGCATTATAATTACAATTTTTAAAATATATATTATGATTTATTAAAGCAGGAGAGACAATGTTGGGAAATTCAAGGTTTGCGACTTTGAAGAAATGTCAGACCCCATATGGCACTCCCGACTTTTGCATGTCAACAAGGATAAATGAGGGGGGAGGTACTTGAGGCAAAAATTCCCCAATTTGCGTTTAAGTATGGTATAAAGTCAGACTTGAGCTTGTATTGCATTATAATTACAATTTTTAAGATATATAAATATGATTATTAAAGCAGGAAAGACAATGTCGGGAAATGTAACAGTATTGTGACACAAGGAAGAATGTAACATATATGGCACTTGGTAGGACTTGAACTTGTAAATTAGTCAATAGAGCGACTTTACAAAAAAATTCCGCAATTTCCGTTTATTCTTTTTTTTCTTCCCTTTACATTCATCTTGTAGTTGTGGATAATAAATGCGCTCAAATGTACGCCACAATGAGGAAATAATAAACATTTTAAAAATTAAAATTCAGCTGAATTGAGGGAGAGTAGGACTTGAGGTACCATATATGGTACTTCAAGTCCAAGTCTCCCTCAATTCAGCTCAATGTCGGCCCATATATGGCACTTGGTAGGACTTGAACTTCAAGAGTGGTATAAAGTCAGACTTGAGCTTGTATTGCATTTAAAGTATCCACAACTATAAAATTAAAGTTCAGCTTTTAAAAAATACAAAAAAAAAAAAAAAAGAAAAGAAAAGAAGAAAAATCGGAAGTTTAATTCCCGCACGTTGGGTCGCCTGTTGGCGGAGGAAGGTGGCCTCATCTCCCGCCGGGACAGGATCCATCCTACCTTCTCATTTCCGTATATAGTATAAAGTCAGACTTGAGCTTGTATTGCATTATAACTACAATTTTTAAGATATATAAATATGATTATTAATGCAGGAAAGACAATGTCGGGAAATGTAACACTATTGTGACACAAAAGAAGAATGTAACATATATGGCACTTGCTAGGACTTGAACTTGTAAATTATTCAATAGAGCGACTTAAACTTGTAAATTATTCAATGGAGCGACTTTACAAAAAAATTCCGCAATTTCCGTTTATTCTTTTTTTTCTTCCCTTTACATTCATCTCATAGTTGTGGATAATTAATGCGGATAAATATATGCCGCAATGAGGAAATAATAAAGATTTTAAAAATTGACCTGGAGCTGAATTGAGGGAGAGTAGGACTTGAGGTACCATATATGGTACTTCAATTCCAAGTCACCCTCAATTCAGCTCAATATCGGCCCATATATGGCACTTGGTAGGACTTGAACTCCAAGTGTGGTATAAAGTTAGACTTGAGCTTGTATTGCATTAGAAATACAATTTTTAAGATATATAAATATAATTATTAATGCAGGAAAGAGAATGTCGGGAAATGTAACAATATTGTGACATTTCCGCGTATATGGTACTTCAAGTCCAAGTCTCCCTCAATTCAGCTCAATGTCGGCCCATATATGGCACTTGGTAGGACTTGAACTTCAAGTCTGGTATAAAGTCAGACTTGAGCTTGTATTGCATTAGAATTACAATTTTTAAGATATATAAATATGATTATTAAAGCAGGAAAGACAATGTCTGGAAATGTAACACTATTGTGACACAAGGAAGAATGTAACATATATGGCACTTGGTAGGAGTTGAACTTGTAAATTATTCAATACAGCGACTTTACAAAAAATTCCGCAATTTCCGTTTATTCTTTTTTCTCTTCCCTTTACATTCATTTGATAGTTGTGGATAATAAATGCGCGCAAATGTACGCCACAATGAGGAAATAATAAACATTTTAAATATTGACATTGAGCTTAATTGAGGGAGAGAAGGACTTGAGGTACCATATATGGTACTTAAGTCCAAGTCTCCCTCAATTCAGCTCAATGTCGGCCCATATATGGCACTTGGTAGGACTTGAACTTAAAGCGTGGTATAAAGTCAGACTTGAGCTTGTATTGCATTAGAATTACAATTTTTAAGATGTATAAATATGATTATTAAAGCAGGAAAGACAATGTCGGGAAATGTAACAATATTGTGACACAAGGAAGAATGTAACATATATGGCACTTGGTAGGACTTGAACTTGTAAATTATTCAATACAGCGACTTTACAAAATATTCCGCAATTTCCGTTTATTCTTTTTTTCTTCCCTTTACGTTTATTTGATAGTTGTGGATAATAAAAGCGCTCACATGTACGCCACAATGAGGAAATAAAAAGGATTTCAAAAATTGACATTTAGCTGAATTGAAGGAGAGTAGAACTTGAGGTACCATATATGGTATTTCAAGTCCAAGTCTCCCTCAATTCAGCTCAATGTCGGCCCATATATGGCACTTGGTAGCACCTGAACTCCAAGTGTGGTATAAAGTCAGACTTGAGCTTGTATTGCATTATAATTACAATTTTTAAGATGTATAAATATGATTATTAAGGCAGGAAAGACAATGTCGGGAAATGTAACAATATTGTGACATTTCCGCATATATGGTACTTCAAGTCCAAGTCTCCCTCAATGTAACATATACGGCACTTGGTAGGACTTGAACTTGTAAATTGCTCAATAGAGCGACTTTACAAAAAATTCCGCAATTTCCGTTTATTCTTTTTTTTCTTCCCTTTACATTTATTTTAAAGTTATGGTACTTCTCGACATTGTCTTTCCTGCTTGGAAATGTCAAGTCCCAAGTCCAACGTTCCCCCAGGACTTGGGGCTTGGCAGACAAAGGGAGAAGTTTGTCCCTTTGAGGCGGTAACCATATATGGTTCCTGCCAGGTACCATATGTGGCACCTACAAACTAGGAACCATATATGGTTCCTGACAGGTGCCATATATGGTTCCTGCCAGGAACCATATATGGCACCTGGCAAGTGCCACATGTGGGACTTGGCTTGAGACAGGGACCATATATGGCACCCATGTTAAAGTAATGGGGGACCCCCAGGTACCATATATGGCACCTATGTTAAACCAATAGGGCTGTATTTGGGACCTCAAGTCCAAGTTTCCCTGGACTTGGGACCATGTCCTTTATGTAATGAGAGGCTAATATGATGTACATACTGCTGATTTACGGCATTATTAATTGATTTCAGAATTTTTTTATGCTTCAAAGCTTCCATATATCTGACTTCACCAATATGATTGGCAAATTCAGCTTCATTAATTATTAAGCTTTTTAAACCTCTGTTGTAGGTATAACGAATGGGTACACTATATTTGGTTGTAAAGCACAGGGAAGAGGCTTTTGCAGTGAGAGTATAAGCACAGTCTCACCCCCCACCCCCAGTGAAAAAAACTCAGGTGCTAGATTGATGGCATTTCGTCTTTATTATTTTTAGTTTTTTTTACTCTTACTCTTATTTTTTTTAATTTCTTATTTTTTTACTCTTTTCATTATTATTTTAAAATTTGTTTTTTACTCGCATCCTTGATTTTTTTCATTATTATTCTTTTTTATACTCTTTCCCTTAATTTTTTTTAATCATTTATTTTTTCACTCTTTTCATTATTTTTTAAAAAATTTGTTTTTAACTCTTATCCTTAATTTTTTTAATTATTTTGTTTGTTACTCTTATCCTTAGATCAATTTTTATAATTACAATTTTTCAAATATATAAATATGATTTATTAAAGCAGAAAAGACAATGTCGGCAAATTCATATTCAAGAAATGTCAGGTGTAAGTCCCTATTCTCCCTCAATTCAGCTCAATGTGGGCCCACATATGGCACTTACGTATACACATTACGTATAGGGAACGGCCACAATATATATATGGTTTTAAAGCATACTGTAAAAACTTTACAATGAGGTATTGAAATAAAAAATATATTGAATCTAGGATTTGTAACTTTTGCTGCAAGAATGTTATAGTTTCAGATAATTTTGAGCTGAATTGAGGGAGAGTTGGACTTGAGGTACCATATATGGCACCTCAAGTCCAAGTCTCCCTCAATTCAGCTCAATGTCGGCCCATATATGGCACTTGGTATAGGACTTAAACTTCAAGTGTGGTATAAAGTCAGACTTGAGCTTGTATTGCGTTATAATTACAATTTTTAAAATATATAAATATGATTTATTAAAGCAGGAAAGACAATGTCGGCAAATTCAAGGTTCGCGACTTTGAAGAAATGTCAGGTGTAAGTCCCTGGTCTCCCTCAATTCAGCTCAATGTCGGCCCATATATGGCACGTACATATACACATTACGTATAGGGAAGGGCCAGGATATATATATATATATGGTTTTAAAGCACATTGTCTATGCTTTACAAAGGTGTATTGAAATAAAATATATATTGAATCTAGTGGTAGTAACGTTTGCTGCAAGAATTTTATATTTTCAGATAATTTTGAGCTGAATTGAGGGAGAGTTGGACTTGAGGTACCATATATGGCAGACCACCACCTTATTTGATATATATTCAGTCTTGAGCTTGTATTGCATTATAATTACAAATTTTTCTATATGTAAATATGATTTATTAAGGCAGGAAAGACAATGTCGGCAAATTCGAGGTTTGCGACTTTGAAGAAATGTCAGGTGTAAGTCTCTAGTCTCCCTCAATTCAGCTCAATGTCGGCCCATATATTGCACTTACATATACACATTACGTATAGGGAACGGCCACAATATATATATGGTTTTAAAGCACATTGTCAAAGCTTTACAAAGGTGTATTGAAATAAAGTATATATTGAATCTAGTGGGAGTAACTTTTGCTGCAAGAATGTTATATTTTCAGATAATTTGAGCTGAATTGAGGGAGAGTTGGACTTGAGGTACCATATATGGCAGACCACCATCTTATTTGATATACATTCAGACTTGAGCTTGTATTGCATTTTTATTACATTTTTTTATATATGTAAATATGATTTATTAAAGCAGGAAAGACAATGTCGGCAAATTCAAGGTTTGCGACTTTGAAGAAATGTCAGGTGTAAGTCCCTATTCTCCCTCAATTCAGCTCAATGTCGGCCCACATATGGCACTTTCGTATACACATTACGTATAGGGAATGGCCACAATATATATATATATATTGTTACAAAGCATATTGTCCAAGCTTTACAATGAGGTACTGAAATAAAATATATATTTAATCTAGGGGTAGTAACTTTTGCTGCAAGAATGTTATAGTTTCAGATAATTTTGAGCTGAATTGAGGGAGAGTTGAACTTGAGGTACCATATATGGCAGACCACCACCTTGTTTGATATACATTCAGACTTGAGCTTGTATTGCATTATAATTAAAATTTTTTATATATAATTTTTTCTTATATTGTGAGCTTCATAATGGTGTATATAAATTAAATATATGTTGAATCTAGAATGAGTAATTCATGTTACAAGTTTGGTGAATATTGGTATATTTTTGTTGCGTTTCCATTGCACACAAAAAGCCGAACCCAACAGCTGAAATATTATATTTTTGAAACCTCGTTGGTGCATATTACGTATAAGGATTGGCCACAATATATATATGTTTTTAAAGCACATTGGCTAAGCTTTACAATGATGTATTAAAATAAAATATATATTGAACATAGGGGGAGTAACCCTTGTTACAAGAAAGGTGTATTTCCAGATATTTATGTTGCGTTTCCAGTGCACAGCCGACACAAACAGCTGAAATATCATTGTTTTAATACCTCCTTCGTGCATATTACGTTTTGGGAACGGCCCCAATATATATATGATTTTAAAGCACATTGCCTACGCTTTACAATGATGTATTGAAATAAAATATATATTGAATTTAGGGGGAGTAACCCTTGCTACAAGAAAGGTGTATTTCCAGATATTTATGTTGCGTTCCCCATGCCCAGCCGAAAAGAAAAGCTGCAATATTACTCTTTTTGATCCCCTTTTGCGGAAGCTACTTAAAAGAAATGGCAATAATGTGTATATGACTGTAAAGCTACATTTCCTGAGCTTCAAAATGGTGTGTATAAATTAAGTACAGATTGAATCTAAAGAGAGTAACTCTTGTTATAAGGTTGGTGAAAATCCGGTTATTTTCGTTGCATTTCCCATGAACTCAGCCGACACCAACAGCTGAAATATAACTTTTTTGAAACGCTTTTTGTGCAAATCACACATAGGGAATGACCACAATACATATATGGTTGAAAAGCACATTTCCTGATCGTTACAATGATGTATAGAAATAAAATATATGTCATATATAGAGGGATTACCAATCATTCCAAGACTGGTGTATTTCCAAATATTTTTGTTGTGTTTCCTGTACAAAGAGCCGTCACCAACAGCTGAAACATTACGTTTTTGAAACCTCTTTCGTCAAAATGACAGTACGGAGATGCCCACAATATATATTGTTGTAAAGAACATTTTCTGACCTTTACAAGGGTATATAGAAATAGGATATAAATTGAAACTAGAAAGAGTAACTCTGGTTAGAAGGTTGGTGAATATCCAGTTACTTTTGTTGCGTTTCTTGTACACAAAGCAGACACCAACTGCTGAAATATTACTTTTTTTGAAACCTATTTTGTATAAATTGCTTATAGGAAATGGCCAAAATATATATATGGTTGAAAAGCACATTTTCTGAGCTTTATAAAAATGTATAGGAATAAAATATACATTAAATGTAGAGGGAGTACCCTTTGTTATAAGAATGGTGTATTTCGAAATATTTTTGTTGCACCTGGTAGGACTTGGAACTCCAAGTCGGCCCAATATTACCATATGTGGTTAAAAAGTCAGACTTGAGTGAGGACAAATGTATACTCATTGGCATTCAACTTGATCTTTTGCCCTCTTTCAAAAACTGATCTTGTCTCACTTCAATGAGCTTGACACAATCAACTGGTTCAGGCATTGGTTTGGCACCTGACTCAATGCCATGGCGCGCTTGGGCATGAGACTGCCTAATGCCCTTTTGGGTGCCCTTGTTGAGGGATTGCACTACAGCGTTCAAGTGCTTTATCACGTCGTACAGTGTCCTGTTGGTGGGAAAGATATCTGTCCAATTTAACAGGTATTCAAAGTACAACCTGATGTCCTGGTTGTAGTTCTTGATGGTACTACACTTGACAACATGACTTATATTGTCAAAGGTACTCATATCATCTTAATGGTGGGAACAAACCTGATCGAGAGGAGGCCCGAAAGGATAATGCCACAGATGGAGAGTTTGGTGAAGAGTTTGATGGAGAAATTTCCCAAAGCAAAGATTGTAATAACATCGATTCTGCCAAGGCTGAGGGATTTTCAGAAAACCCAGGGGAGGGTGAAAGAGGAGGCGAACATATTTCTATACACCATTGTAAAGCTCAGGAAATGTGCTTTAAAACTATATATATGTTGTGGCCATTAATTACATCTCATGAGCACAAGAGCGTTTACAAAAATGTGATACTTTAGCGGGTGGTGTATGCTGTAAGTACGGAAGCGCAACAAAATTCTCCGGATATACATCAAACTTGTAGCAAGTGTTTCTCCCTTTTAATTCAGTACACATTTTATTTCTATACACCATTGTGAAGCTCAGGAAATGTCCCTTAAAACCATATATATGTTGTGGCTATTTTTTACATCTGATTAGCACAAATCCTAAATTTTCAAACCTCATTCGTGCATGTTAAATATAAGGATTGGCCACAATATATATATATATATATATATATATATATATATGTTTTTAAAGCACATGTCTAAGCTTTACATTGATGTATTATAATGAAATATATATTGAATCCAGAGGGAGTAACCCTTGTTACAAGAAAGGCGTATTTCCAGATATTTGCGTTGCGTTTCCCGTGCACAGCCTACACGAACACCTGAAATATAAATTTCTTAAAACCTCCTTCGTGCACATTACATATAAGGAACGGCCACAATATATATATGGTTTTAAAGCACATTGTCTAAGCTTTATAAAGATGTATTAAAATAAAATATATATTGAATCCAAGGTGAGAAACCTTTGTGACAAGAAAGGTGTACTTCCACATATTTATGTTGCGTTTCCCGTGCCCAGCTGACAAGAAAAACTGCAATATTACTGTTTTTGATCCCCTTTTGCGCAAGCTACTTATAAGAAATGCATTGCATTATAATTACAATTTTTAAAATATATATTATGATTTATTAAAGCAGGAGAGACAATGTTGGGAAATTCAAGGTTTGCGACTTTGAAGAAATGTCAGACCCCATATGGCACTCCCGACTTTTGCATGTCAACAAGGATAAATGAGGGAGGAGGTACTTGAGGCAAAAATTCCCCAATTTGCGTTTAAGTATGGTATAAAGTCAGACTTGAGCTTGTATTGCATTATAATTACAATTTTTAAGATATATAAATATGATTATTAAAGCAGGAAAGACAATGTCGGGAAATGTAACAGTATTGTGACACAAGGAAGAATGTAACATATATGGCACTTGGTAGGACTTGAACTTGTAAATTAGTCAATAGAGCGACTTTACAAAAAAATTCCGCAATTTCCGTTTATTCTTTTTTTTCTTCCCTTTACATTCATCTTGTAGTTGTGGATAATAAATGCGCTCAAATGTACGCCACAATGAGGAAATAATAAACATTTTAAAAATTGACATTCAGCTGAATTGAGGGAGAGTAGGACTTGAGGTACCATATATGGTACTTCAAGTCCAAGTCTCCCTCAATTCAGCTCAATGTCGGCCCATATATGGCACTTGGTAGGACTTGAACTTCAAGAGTGGTATAAAGTCAGACTTGAGCTTGTATTGCATTTAAAGTATCCACAACTATAAAATTAATGTTCAGCTTTTAAAAAATACAAAAAAAAAAAAAAAAAAAAGAAAAGAAAAGAAGAAAAATCGGAAGTTTAATTCCCGCACGTTGGGTCGCCTGTTGGCGGAGGAAGGTGGCCTCATCTCCCGCCGGGACAGGATCCATCCTACCTTCTCATTTCCGTATATAGTATAAAGTCAGACTTGAGCTTGTATTGCATTATAACTACAATTTTTAAGATATATAAATATGATTATTAAAGCAGGAAAGACAATGTCGGGAAATGTAACACTATTGTGACACAAAGAAGAATGTAACATATATGGCACTTGCTAGGACTTGAACTTGTAAATTATTCAATAGAGCGACTTAAACTTGTAAATTATTCAATGGAGCGACTTTACAAAAAAATTCCGCAATTTCCGTTTATTCTTTTTTTTCTTCCCTTTACATTCATCTCATAGTTGTGGATAATTAATGCAGATAAATATATGCCGCAATGAGGAAATAATAAAGATTTTAAAAATTGACCTGGAGCTGAATTGAGGGAGAGTAGGACTTGAGGTACCATATATGGTACTTCAATTCCAAGTCACCCTCAATTCAGCTCAATATCGGCCCATATATGGCACTTGGTAGGACTTGAACTCCAAGTGTGGTATAAAGTTAGACTTGAGCTTGTATTGCATTAGAAATACAATTTTTAAGATATATAAATATAATTATTAATGCAGGAAAGAGAATGTCGGGAAATGTAACAATATTGTGACATTTCCGCGTATATGGTACTTCAAGTCCAAGTCTCCCTCAATTCAGCTCAATGTCGGCCCATATATGGCACTTGGTAGGACTTGAACTTCAAGTCTGGTATAAAGTCAGACTTGAGCTTGTATTGCATTAGAATTACAATTTTTAAGATATATAAATATGATTATTAAAGCAGGAAAGACAATGTCTGGAAATGTAACACTATTGTGACACAAGGAAGAATGTAACATATATGGCACTTGGTAGGACTTGAACTTGTAAATTATTCATAACAGCGACTTTACAAAATATTCCGCAATTTCCGTTTATTCTTTTTTTCTTCCCTTTACGTTTATTTGATAGTTGTGGATAATAAAAGCGCTCACATGTACGCCACAATGAGGAAATAAAAAGGATTTCAAAAATTGACATTTAGCTGAATTGAAGGAGAGTAGAACTTGAGGTACCATATATGGTATTTCAAGTCCAAGTCTCCCTCAATTCATCTCAATGTCGGCCCATATATGGCACTTGGTAGGACTAGAACTCCAAGAGTGGTATAAAGTTAGACTTGAGCTTGTATTGCATTAGAAATACAATTTTTAAGATATATAAATATAATTATTAATGCAGGAAAGAGAATGTCTGGAAATGTAGCAATATTGTGACATTTCCGCGTATATGGTACTTCAAGTCCAAGTCTCCCTCAATTCAGCTCAATGTCGGCCCATATATGGCACTTGGTAGGACTTGAACTTCAAGTCTGGTATAAAGTCAGACTTGAGCTTGTATTGCATTGAATTACAATTTTTAAGATATATAAATATGATTATTAAAGCAGGAAAGACAATGTCTGGAAATGTAACACTATTGTGACACAAGGAAGAATGTAACATATATGGCACTTGGTAGGAGTTGAACTTGTAAATTATTCAATACAGCGACTTTACAAAAAATTTCGCAATTTCCGTTTATTCTTTTTTCTCTTCCCTTTACATTCATTTGATAGTTGTGGATAATAAATGCGCGCAAATGTACGCCACAATGAGGAAATAATAAACATTTTAAATATTGACATTGAGCTTAATTGAGGGAGAGAAGGACTTGAGGTACCATATATGGTACTTCAAGTCCAAGTCTCCCTCAATTCAGCTCAATGTCGGCCCATATATGGCACTTGGTAGGACTTGAACTTAAAGCGTGGTATAAAGTCAGACTTGAGCTTGTATTGCATTAGAATTACAATTTTTAAGATGTATAAATATGATTATTAAAGCAGGAAAGACAATGTCGGGAAATGTAACAATATTGTGACACAAGGAAGAATGTAACATATATGGCACTTGGTAGGACTTGAACTTGTAAATTATTCAATACAGCGACTTTACAAAATATTCCGCAATTTCCGTTTATTCTTTTTTTCTTCCCTTTACGTTTATTTGATAGTTGTGGATAATAAAAGCGCTCACATGTACGCCACAATGAGGAAATAAAAAGGATTTCAAAAATTGACATTTAGCTGAATTGAAGGAGAGTAGAACTTGAGGTACCATATATGGTATTTCAAGTCCAAGTCTCCCTCAATTCATCTCAATGTCGGCCCATATATGGCACTTGGTAGGACTAGAACTCCAAGAGTGGTATAAAGTCAGACTTGAGCTTGCATTGCATTATAAGTATCCACAACTATAAGATGAATGTTCAGCTTTAAAAAAATACAAAAAAAAAAAAAAAAAAAAGCGAAAAATCGGAAGTTTAATTCCCGCACGTTGGGTCGTCTGTTGGCGGAGGAAGGTGTCCTCATCTCCCGCCGGGACAGGATCCATCCTACCTTCTCATTTCCGTATATAGTATAAAGTCAGACTTGAGCTTGTATTGCATTATAATTACAATTTTTAAGATATATAAATATGATTGTTAATGCAGGAAAGACAATGTCGGGAAATGTAACAATATTGGGACACAAAGAAGAATGTAACATATATGGCACTTGGTAGGAATTGAACTTGTAAATTATTCAATACAGCGACTTTACAAAAAATTCCGCAATTTCCGTTTATTCTTTTTTTTCTTCCCTTTACATTCATCTTGTAGTTGTGGATAATGAATGCGCTCAAATGTAAGCCACAATGAGGAAATAATAAACATTTTAAAAATTGACATTGGGCTGAAGACTTGGACTTGAGGTACCATACATGGTACTTCAAGTCCAAGTCTCCCTCAATTGAGCTCAATGTCGGCCCATATATGGCACTTGGTAGGACTTGAACTCCAAGTGTGGTTTAAAGTGAGACTTGAACTTGTACCAATATGATTATTAAAGCAGGAAAGACAATGGCGGGAAATGTAACAATATTGTGACACAAAGAAGAATGTAACATATATTCACACTTGGTAGGACTTGAACTTGTAAAGTATTCAATAGAGCGACTTGAACTTGTAAATTATTCAATAGAGCGACTTGAACTTGTAAATTATTCGATAGAGGGACTTAACAAAAATATTCGCAATTTCCGTTTATTCTTTTTTTTACTGCCCTTTACAGTTATCTTGTAGTTGTGGATAATAAATGCCCTCAAATGTACGCCACAATGAGGAAATAATAAACATTTCAAAAATTGACATTGAGCTGCACTGAGGGAGAGAAGGACTTGAGGTACCATATATGGTACTTCAAGTCCAAGTCTCCCTCAATTCAGCTCAATGTCGGCCTATATATGGCACTTGGTAGGACTTGAACTCCAAGTGTGGTATAAAGTCAGAATTGAGCTTGTATTGCATTATAATTACAATTTTTGAGATGTATAAATATGATTATTAAAGCAGGAAAGACAATGTCGGGAAATGTAACAATATTGTGACAAAAAGAAGAATGTAACATATATGGCACTTGGTAGGACATGAACTTGTAAATTATTCAATAGAGCGACTTTACAAAAAATTCCGGAATTTCCGTTTATTCTATTTTTTTCTTCCCTTTACATTTATTTGATAGTTGTGGATAATAAATGCGCTGAAATGTACGCCACAGTAAGGAAATAATAAACATTGCAAAAATTGACATTGATCTGAATTGAGGAAGAGTAGGACTTGAGGTACCATATATGGTATTTCAAGTCCAAGTCTCCCTCAATTCAGCTCAATGTCGGCCCATATATGGCACTTGGTAGGACTTGAACTCCAAGTGTGGTATAAAGTCAGAATTGAGCTTGTATTGCATTATAATTACAATTTTTAAGATATATAAATATGATTATTAATGCAGGAAAGACAATGTCGGGAAATGTAGCAATATTGTGACACAAGGAAGAATGTAACATATATGGCACTTGGTAGGACTTGAACTAGTAAATTTTTGGATAGAGCGACTTTACAAACAATTCCGCAATTTCCGTTTATTCATTTTTTTTCTTTTCCTTTACATTTATTTGATAGTTGTGGATAATAAATGTGCTCAAATGTACGCCACACTGAGGAAATAATAAACATTTTCAAAATTTACATTGAGCTGAATGGAGGGAGAGTAGGACATGCAAACACCAATCAACATATTTTTCTTTATGAAATGGTGAAATTAATTTCAAAAACTCAGAAAAGTATGACGGCAATCTCAAATCCCAAGTCCCAACCTTCCCCAGGACTTGGGTTTGGGCGGACAAAGGGAGAAGCTGTATTATTTCTAATATATGTAAATATGATTAATTATAGTAGGAAAGACAATGTCGGGATTTTCAATGTTGGCGATTTCGAAGAAATGTCGCATGCAAGTTGCGACTTTTGCATGTCAGTGATGTAATTGAGGGGAGCGACTTTAAACAAAAATCCGAAATTTGCCTGTTATCTTATTTTTTTCAACCTTTTATATTTATGTGATAGTTGTTTATAATAAATGCGCTCAAATGTATGGAACAAAGAGGAAATAAAAAAGATTTTGAAAAAATGCCATTGAGCTGAATTGAGGGAGACTTGGACTTGAGGTACCATATATGGTACTGAAGTCCTAGTCTCCCTCAATTCAGCTGAATGTCGGCCCATATATGGCACTTGGTAGGACTTGAACTCCAAGGTGGCCCACTACTACCATATGTGCTATTAAGTCAGACTTGAGCTTGTATTGCATTCTTAGTATAATTTTTAATACATGGAAATGTAAGCAGGAAAGACAAAATCGGAAAATTGAAAGATTACAACTTGGAAGACAAGTCGGACATACATGGCACTTGGTAGGACTTGAACTTGTAAACTATTCAATAGAGCGACTGTACAAAATATTCCATAATTTGCTTTGCTTCTCTTTTTTTCTTTCCTTTACATTCAGCTTATAATTCACGCATTATGATAATAATTTCTAATGTATGTAAATATGATTAATTATAGTAGGAAAGACAATGTCGGGAATTTCAATGTTGGCGATTTCGAAGAAATGTCGCATGCAAGTTGTTACTTTATTATGTCAGTGATGTAATTGAGGGGAGCGACTTTACAAAAAAATCCGAAATTTGCCTGTAATCTTAATTTTTCATCCTTTTATATTTATGTGATAGTTGTTTATAATAAATGCAGTTAAATGTATGGAGCAAAGAGGGAATAATAAAGATTTTGAAAAATGACATTGAGCTGGATTGAGGGAGTCTTGGACTTGAGCTACCATATATGGCTCACTACTACCATATGTATTATAAAGTCAGACTTGAGCTTGTATTGCATTCTTACTACATTTTTTAATATTTAATTTTTAATGGAAATATCAGCAGGAAAGACAATATCGGGAAATTGAGAAATTGCAACTTTGAAGACAAGTCGGACATATATGGCACTTGGTAGGACTAGAACTTGTAAATTATTCAATAGAGGGACTTTACAAAAATTTCCGAAATTTGTTTTTATTCTCTTTTTTTCTTCCCTTTATATTCATGTAAGAGTTGTGGATAACAAATGCGGTCAAATGTACGCCATAATAAGGAAAAATTTAACATTTGAAAATATGACATTGAGCTGAATCGAGGGAGAGTTGGACTTGAGGTACCATATATGGTACCTCAAGCCCAAGTCTTAGGGTTAGGGTTAGGGTTAGGGTTGGGGTTAGAGTTAGCATCGTGGTTAGTGTTAAATTTGGTTTAAATCCCGACATTTTTTTTTTAAGAAACGATAATATGGTACGGACGATTGAATATTGCTACCAGATAGTTGAAAATCGCTCAATTGAATGTTCCAACCTCGAAAAAATGTCTATTTAAAAATCCCGGCTTTTAGAAAAAATTGCGTTTTTGTGTTTCAACCTTTAATTTTCTTCCCTATATATGTAAATAATAATTGTGGGTGACTTGTGTGGTTAGATGTAATGTTTAAGAAGTACTTTGTAACCAATTTAGGTCATCAAACTTGAAAATAAAAGCTTGTACTGAAGCATACCTTTAATGCACGTATTTCATATTCTAAAGTAGTAAGGGGGGGGGGGGCACCTCAAGCTTCAAAGTAGTAACATGGGCACTACATGTTTTAATTTAACTTATAATTTAACAAGTTTAATAAATAAGATAAGTTATAATGCACCGAGTGTCTGATAATTGCAACCAGAAAGGTGAAAGTCGGGAAATCTTGCTTTTGGCGACTTTGACCAAATCTCCATCTTGAATCCCGACTTTCAAATTAACAAGTGAAAATTGTAAAAAATTGTGGCAGACATGATATAAATTGTCCCTTGAGTTGTCTATTTAAAGTGCCATATATAGTCTCATACATGTTCCCAAGTCCAGGGAGATTAGGACTTGAGGTGCCATATATGGCACCCAAGTCTTATGTTGCCCGGACTTGAGTTTCAGATTGGTGAAACTCTTTTTTACTGATTTTGATGGCTGAAAGCATAAAAGACCAATCAGGGGGACCCAAGAGACCCCATAGACAAAGGGGACCCCTTATTTTTAGAGTATATGTAGGGTTTGAGGAAGTTAACCACCAGCTTGTCCCCAAGATTTGGGGGGGATTCCGCCCAAGTGTGAAAATTTGAAAAAATTCATTTTTTCACAAAGTTACACCAGAAACCACCAAGACTTCTCAGGAAAGGACAAGCAAACACCAATCAACATATTTTTCTTTATCAAATAGTAAAATTATTTTAAAAAAACTGAGAAAAGTTTGACGGAATTCCCAAGTCCCAAGTCCAACCTTCCCCCAGGACTTGGGGCTTGGCAGACAAAGGGAGAAGCTTGTCCCTTTGAGGTGGAAACCATATATGGTTCCTGCCAGGTACCATATATGGCACCTACAAGCTAGGAACCATATATGGTTCCTGACAGGTGCCATATATGGTTCTTGCCAAGAACCATATATGGCACCTGCCAGGTGCCATATATGGTTCCTGGCTTGAGAAAGGGACCATATATGGCACCCATGTTAAACCAATGGGGCCCTATTTGGGACCTCAATTCCAAGTTTCCCTGGACTTGGGACCATGTCCTTTGTGTGCTGAGAGGCTAATACGATGTAAAAATTGCTGATTTAAGATATTATTAAATTATTTCAATTAAATAGTAAAATTATTTAAAAAAAACTGGGAAAAGTTTGACGGAATTCTCAAGTCCCAAGTTCAAGCTTCCCCCAGGACTTGGGGCTTGGCAGAAAAAAGGGAGAAGCTTGTCCCTGTGAGGTGGAAACCATATATGGTTCCTGCCAGGTACCATATATGGCACCTACAAGCTAGGAACCATATATGGTTCCTGACAGGTGCCATATATGGTTCTTGCCAAGAACCATATATGGCACCTGCCAGGTGCCATGTATGGTTCCTGGCTTGAGAAAGGGACCATATATGGCACCCATGTTAAAGTAATGGGGGACTCCCAGGAACCATATATGGCACCTATGTTAAACCAATGGGGCCGTATTTGGGACCTCAAATCCAAGTTTCCCTGGACTTGGGACCATGTCCTTTATGTGCTGAGAGGCTAATACGATGTAAATATTGCTGATTTGAGATATTATTAATTGATTTCAGATATTATTTATGCTTCAAAGTATGCATATCCCTGACTTCACCAATATGATTGCCAAATTCCGCTTCATTGATTATTAAATTTTTGAAACCTCTGTTGTAGGCATAAGGAATGGGTACACTATATATGGTTCTAAAGCTTAAGGAAGAGGCGTTTGCAGTGAGAGCACAAGTGGAGTACTGCACAGTCTCTTCCCGCCCCCCCCCCCCCGCCCCCGTTAAAAAACCCAGGTGCTTGATTGATTGTATTTCATTTTGCCCTGGCTGACTGGCTTGTTGTTACAAGTGCCCAACAGACATATAAACAAAAGCCCAGAATGCATCTATGGGGCCAGTATGTGAGAGTACACCGTCCAGATAGGCACATTGTCGGGTATTGTTATGTTTATGTTTATTTTTTTTTTCATTTATTTATATTTTTTTAATTCTTACCCTTAGTTTTTTCTCATTTTTTATTTTTTACTGTTTTCATTATTTAAAAGGAAAAATTTTAACTCTTATCCTTATTTATTTTATGATTATTATTTTTTTTTTACTCTACTCCTCAATTTTTCCCCCTTTCTTTCTGCTTGACTGCTCTGTTGTTGAACATGTATGGTTTGCAAGCGCCCATCATACATATGAAGAAAAGCCCACAATGCGTCAATCTGGCCAGGATGATAGTTGTGGATAATAAATAAGCTCAAATGTACGCCACAATGAGGAAATAATAAAGATGTTAAAAAATGACATATTTTTCTTTATCAAAATAAAAAACTGAGAAAAGTTTGACGGAAATCTCAAGTCCCAAGTCCAACGTTCCCGCAGGACTTGGGGCTTGGCAGACAAAGGGAGAAGCTTGTCCCTTTGAGGCGGTAACCATATATGGTACCTGCCAGGTACCTGCCAGGTACCATATATGGCACCTACAAACTAGGAACCATATGTGATTCCTGACAGGTGCCTTATATGGTTCCTGCCAGGAACCATATATGGCACCTGGCAAGTGCCACAAGTGCGACTTGGCTTTAGACAAGTACCATATATGGCACCCATGTTAAAGTAATGGGGGACCCCCAGGAACCATATATGGCACCTATGTTAAACCAATAGGGCTGTATTTGGGACCTCAAGTCCAAGTTTCCCTGGACTTGGGACCATGTTCTTTATGTAATGAGAGGCTAATATGATGTACATACTGCTGATTTAAGGCATTATTTATTGATTTCAGAATTTTTTTATGCTTCAAAGCTTCCATATATCTGACTTCACCAATATGATTGGCAAATTCAGCTTAATTAATTATTAAGTTTTTTAAACCTCTGTTGTAGATATAACGAATGGGTACATTATATTTGGTTGTAAAGCACAAGGAAGAGGCTTTTGCAGGGAGAGTATAAGCACAGTCTCCCCCCCGTTAAAAAAATTCAGGTGCTAGATTAATGGCATTTCGTTTTTATTATTTTTAGTTCATTTTTTAGGTAATTTTTTTACTCTTACTCTTAATTTTTTTATATTTTATTTTTTACTCTTTTCATAATTTTTTTTAAATTTGTTTTTTACTCACATCCTTGATTTTTTTCATTATTATTATTTTTTTTATACGCTTACCCTTAATTTTTTTTTACCATTTATTTTTCACTCTTTTCATTATTTTTTCAAAAAATTTGTTTTTAACTCGTATCCTTAATTTTTTTATTATTTTGTTTTTTACTCTTATCCTTAGATCAATATTTATAATTGAAATTTTTTAAATATATAAATATGATTTATTAAAGCAGGAAAGACAATGTCGGCAAATTCAATTTCAAGAAATGTCCGGTGTAAGTCCCTATTCTCCCTCAATTCAGCTCAATGTCGGCCCACATATGGCACTTACGTATACACATTACGTATAGGGAGCGGCCACAATATATATATGGTTTTAAAGCATATTGTCCAAGCTTTACAATGGTGTATTGAAATAAAAAATGTATTGAATCTAGGGGGAGAAACTTTTGCTGCAAGAATGTTATATTTTCAGATAATTTTGAGCTGAATTGAGGGAGAGTTGGACTTGAGGTACCATATATGGCAAACCACCACCTTATTTGATATGCATTCCGACTTGAGCTTGTATTGCATTTTTATTACAATTTTTTTATATATGTAAATATGATTTATTAAAGCAGGAAAGACAATGTCGGCAAATTCAAGGTTCGCGACTTTGAAGAAATGTCAGGTGCAATTCCCGACTTTTGCATGTCAACAAGGATAAATAAGGGAGGAGAGCGACTTTATTAAAAAAATTTCTGCAATTTGCGTTTATTCATATTTTTTCTTCCCTGTATATTTATTTGATAGTTGTGGATAACAAATGCGCTCAAATGTAGGCCACAATGAGGAAATAATAAACATGTTAAACTCCAAGTTAACATACCACTACCATGTGTGGTATAAAGTCAGACTTGAGGTTGTATTACACTCTTAACACAATTTTTAATATTTAATTTTGTATGGAAATATCATTGAGGAAAGACAAAATCGGAAAATTGAAAGATTGCGACTTTGAAGACAAGTTGAACATATATGGCACTTGGTAGGACTTGGACTTGTAAATTATTCAATAGAGCGACTTCACAAAAATTTGCCCAATGTGCTTTTATTCTCCTTTTTTCTTCCCCTTATATTTATTTGATAGTTGTGGATAATAAATGGGCTTAAATGTACGCCACAATAAGGAAATAATAAAGATTTTAAAAATTGATATTGAGCTGAATTGAGGGAGACTAGGACTTGAGGTACCATATATGGCACCTCAAGTCCAAGTCTCCCTCAATTCAGCTCAATGTCGGCCCATATATGGCTCTTGGTAGGACTTGAATGGTATGAAGGCAGACTGGTGCTTGTATTGCATTCTTAATAGAATTTTTAATACATGGAAATGTAAGCATGAAAGACAAAATCGGGAAGTTGAAAAAATTGCGACTTTGAAGACAAGTCGGACATATGGTACCTCACACCCAAGTCTTAGGGTTAGGGTTAGGGTTGGGGTTAGAGTTAGCATTGTGGTCAGTGTTAAATTTGTTTTAAAATCCCGACATTTGCTTTTTTAGAAACATAAAATTGGTACGGATGATTAGATATTGCTACCAGATAGTTTAAAATCGCTCAATTGAATGTTGCGACTTTGCTAAAAAATGTCTATTTGAAAATCCCGATTTTTACAAAATATCGCTTATTTGTGTTCCAACCTTTAATTTCCTTCCCTATATATGTAAATAATAATTGCGGGTGACTTGTGTGGTTGGATGTAATGTTTAAGAAGTACTTTGTAACCAATTTAGGTCATCAAACTTGAAAATAAAAGCATGTACTGAAGCATACCTTTAATGCGCATATTTCATATTCTGAAGTAGTAAGGGGGGCACCTCAAGCTTCAAAGTAGTAACAGGGGCACTATATGTTTTAATTTAACTTATAATTTAACAAGTTTAATAAATAAGATAAGTTATAATGCACAGAGTGTGTGATAATTGCATCCAGAAAGGTAAAAGTCGGGAAATCTTGGTTTTGGCGACTTTGACAAAATATCCGTCCTGAATCCCGACTTTCAAATTAACAAGTGAAAATTGTATAAAATTGTAGCAGTAATGATATAAATTGTCCCTTAAGTTCCTATTTAAAGTGCCACATATGGTCCCATACATGTTGCCAAGTCCAGTTAGGTTAGGACTTGAAGTGCCATATATGGCACCAAAGTCCTGACCTCCCCAGACTAGAGTTTCAGATTGGTGAAACTCTTTTATATTGATTTAAATGGCTGAAAGCATAAAGAACCAAACAGGGGGACCCAAGAGACCCCAAAGGCGAAGGGGGCGGGGGCCCGACTGCGCTCGCGCCTCCTTATTTTAAGAGGAAATGTAGGGTTTGAGGAAGTTAAGCAAAGGGAGAAGCTTGTCCCTTTGAGGCGGATTCCACATGTGGTGCCTGCCAGGTACCATATATGGCACCTGCAAGCTAGGTGCCATATATGGTTCCTGGCAGGTGCCAGACTTGGTTCCTGCCAGGAACCATATATGGCACCTGGCAAGTGCCACATGTGGTACTTGGCTTTAGACATGTACCACATATGGCACCCATGTTAAAGTAATGGGGGACCCCCAGGTACCATATATGGCACCTATGTTAAACCAATGGGGCTGTATTTGGGACCTCAAGTCCAAGTTTCCCTGGACTTGGGACCATGTCCTTTATATAATGAGAGGCTAGTATGATGTACAAACTGCTGATTTAAGGCATTATTAATTGATTTCAGAATTTTTTTATGCTTCAAAGCTTGCATATCTCTGACTTCACCAATATGATTGGCAAATTCACCTTCATTAGTTATTAAGTTTTTTAAACCTCTGTTGAAGATATAAGGAGCGGGCACATTATATATGGTTGTAAAGTACAGGGAAGAGGCTTTTGCAGTGAGAGTATAAGCACAGTCTCTTCCCCCCATTAAAAAAACTCAGGTGCTAGATTCATGGCATTTCGTTTTTATTATTTTTTTTTTTTTTAAGTTATTTTTTTTACTCTTATTCTCAACTTTTTTTCTAATTTTTAATTTTTTACCCTTTCATTTTAATTTTTGAAATTTGTTTTTTACTCGCATCCTTGATTTTTTCTTATTATTATTATAAATTTTTTCATACTCTTACCTTCAATTTCTTTTTATTTCTTATTTTTTACCCTTTTCATTATTTTTTTTTTAAATTTGTTTTTAATTCTTATCCTTAATTTTTTTATTTTATTTTTTTACTCTTATCCTTAGATCAATATTTATAATTACAATTTTTCAAATATATAAATATGATTTATTAAAGCAGGAAAGACAATGTCGGCAAATTCAAATTCAAGAAATGTCAGGTGTAAGTCCCTATTCTCCCTCAATTCAGCTCAATATCGACCCATATATGGCACTTCAGTTTACACATTACGTATAGGGAGCGGCCACAATATATATATGGTTTTAAAGCATATTGTCCAAGCTTTACAATGGTGTATTGAAATAAAAAATATATTCAATCTAGGGGTAGTAACTTTTGCTG
Organism: Hermodice carunculata; assembly: GCA_964020975.1. NCBI lineage: Eukaryota > Metazoa > Annelida > Polychaeta > Eunicida > Amphinomidae > Hermodice > Hermodice carunculata. Next base: position 62,589,254 of record OZ026626.1, on the reverse strand, counting down.
CAAGAATGTTATATATTTCAGATAATTTTGAGCTGAATTGAGGGAGAGTTGGACTTGAGGTACCATGTATGCCAGACCACCACCTTATTTTATATACATTCAGATTTGAGCTTGTATTGCACTATAATTACAAATTTTTATATATGTAAATATGATTTATTAAAGCAGGAAAGACAATGTCGGCAAATTCAAGGTTCTTGACTTGGAAGAAATGTCAGGTGTAATTCCCGACTTTTGTATGTCAACAAGGATAAATGAGGGAGGAGAGCGACTTTATAAAATTTTTTCCTCAATTTACGTTTATTCAAGTTTTTCCGCGTGTATATTTATTTGATAGTTGTGGATAACAAATGCGCTCAAATGTACGCCACAATGAGGAAATAATAAAGATTTTAAAAATTGACATTGAGCTGAATTGAGGGAGACTTGGACTTGAGGTACCATATATGGCACATCAAGTCCTAGTCTCCCTCAATTCAGCTCAATGTCGGCCCATATATAGCACTTGGTAGGACTTGAACTCCAAGTGTGGTATAAAGTCAGACTTGAGCTTGTATTGCATTATAATTACAATTTTTAAAATATATAAATATGATTTATTAAAGCAGGAAAGACAATGTCGGGAAATTCACGCCTTGCGATTTTGCGACGAAGAAATGTCAGTAGTAAGTCCATAGCCTACGTCAATACAGCTCAATGTCGGCCCATATATGGCACTTACATATACACATTACGTATAGGGATCGGCCACAATATATATATGGTTGTAAAGCACATTGTCTACGCTTTAAAATGATATATTGAAATAAAATATATATTGAATTTAGGGGGAGTAACCGTTGTTACAAGAAAGGTGTTCTTCCAGATATTTATGTTGCGTTTCCCGTGCCCAGCCGACACGAAAAGCTGCAATATTACTCTTTTTGATCCCCTTTTGCGCAAGCTACTTATAAGAAATGCATTGCATTATAATTACAATTTTTAAAATATATATAATGATTTATTAAGGGTATATATCAGGTTACGCGTGAGTCTTACAAATGACTTAATAAAAGTCTGAAAATATGCTAAAAGTACCATAAACTATATATTTCCTGAAAGCTAACATATCTGGGAATAAGTTGATAGCATTTTCATTTTTACCAGTTCTTCCGTGTTGACGCAACAATCAGGTAAAGTGATCATAAAAAAATCACACAATTGTTAAATCTACTTTTTTATTTTGAGCTTGAGCGTGTGCATTTCTGTTGCAAAAGCTAGCAGACATGATTTTCTACACAAACGTGTCTCACTTTTTTCATTGTTTGCGCTATTGTGGAGATACTCACGTTTAAAGTTGAAAAGATGACATTCCATTCTTACATGAAAGGTTTTGACTTTTGGCTCGCTGTGGAGAGAAAACCACTCCACATAGAAAAAATCTGAGACATATTTTTAAAGATTACATTCTTGTGAACAGTTTGCCACAAACCCCAGGTCTTTATGAGCAAAACTGACGAAGTTGATTTCACAAGAAGTTGAGAAACAAAGGCCAGGAATGATGCCAAGAAAAACGCTTTCAAAGCAAATGCCGACTTCAATAGGACTTACGCTATTCTTTGGGCCTTTGATCATAATGACACCTTGGTATTCCGTTACGCACTCTTTCCTATTGAGTAAATGGACAAGTTTGGAGCATCAAACTTCAAAGAATGCTTTATTTTAGAGGTTTTACATCCCAAAATGTTATAATCGTGCTCATCTGTCACTTTGGATTCCATGTTGGGGTTTCTCAAGTTTACCCTGATTGGCCGACAAATGAATGACAGGTGGTTACGGGGCAACCGGGTTCTACGATGTTTGCCGTCATGCGTGGGGCCCAATATAGGTGTCAGTAAATCGGAACTTCAGTCTCAGTTCAGAAAGTTTCTATCAAGTTCAGAGGATCATTGCTTACATTTGTGTGATTAGAAAGTGCTATTGCAAAGATGCCGAGAAAGAAAAAACCTAGGGGCAGACCGATGCCCGCGTCAGTTGCAAGTGAACTCAAAGCGTCTGATCTAGGATCATACCACAATCAGTCATCTCCAGTGGAGACGACCCTGCAACCCGACGTGAGCCTCATCGAGACCCCGGGCGAGTCTGGCATTGCATGGTCAGGGTCGAACGAAGTCGCGGCCAAGGTCACGGATATTGCTTCGGTGAACACCACAACATCCACAAGCCAACTGGGTCTGGACAAACGATTTTGCAGTGCTAATACCCAGAAACTCGGAGACTTTGTGGTCCACGAGGCTAGATCTACAGATTGTTGTGAACAAGGAGATGTGAATGAACAGCCAGAGGGATACCGATTATGGGACTGTTCTCAGTTGCAGGCTTGTGTTGATGCCGTTGCTGTGTGTGCAACTTGTAAAGTTGGAACTCTGAAACTGAGCGAAAGAACAAGTATTGGCGCAACAAGAGGATGGAAGTCTGAGTTTACATGGATATGTTCAAACGAGAGTTGTACACAAAGCGATAATGGGGTTTGCCTGCCCAGCTGATCATAGTCTGCTTGTGCGGAGCGTGCGCAGAAGCGCTCACACCTGCTGTATGTAAATGAGGCTCCTGTTAGATTCTTGCAGGGTGGAGCTTAGAAGCTTAGCTGGTATCCAGCTGAAGCCACACCAAACAGTGAGAACCAGGCCCAATACTTTTGCCAAAATTCACAATTTTCCTTTACACAACCTGAAATCTGATTCCGGCATACAAAACTTAAAGCAAAAGTGCATAACATGTGTGAAAATAGCAAAAATGATGGTTTAACCCATTGTAACCTAATATATATCTTTAAAGCAGGAGAGACAGTGTCGGGAAATTCAAGGTTTGCAACTTTGAAGAAATGTCAGCCCACATATGCCACTCCCAACTTTTGCATGTCAGCTAGGATAAATGAGGGAAGAGGTAGTTGAGGCAAAAATTCCCCGATTTGCGTTTAAGTATGGTATAAAGTCAGACTTGAGCTTGTATTGCATTAGAATTACAATTTTAAAGATGTATAGATATGATTAATAAAGCAGGAAAGACAATGTCTGGAAATTTAACAATATTGTGACACAAGGAAGAATGTAACATATATGGCACTTGGTAGGACTTGAACTTGTAAATTATTCAATAACGCGACTTTACAAAAAAATTCCACAATTTCCGTTTATTCTTTTTTTTTCTTCCCTTTACATTCATCTTGTAGTTGTGGATAATAAATGCGCTCAAATTTACGCCAAAATGAAGAAATAATAAACATTTCAAAAATTGACATTGAGCTGAATTGAGGGAGAGTAAGACTTGAGGTACCATATATGGTACTTCAAGTCCAAGTCTCCCTCAATTCAGCTCAATGTCGGTGCATATATGGCACTTGGTAGGACCTGAACTCCAAGTGTGGTATAAAGTCAGACTTGAGCTTGTTTTGCATTGTAATTACAATTTTGAAGATGTATAAATATGATTATTAAAGTAGGAAAGACAGTATCGGCAAATTCAAGGTTTGCGACTTTGAAAAAATGACATTGAGCTGAATTAAGGGAGGGTTGGACTTGTGAGAGCACAAGTGGAGTACTGGACAGTCTCCCCCCCCCCCTCCCGTTAAAAAAATCCAGGTGCTAGATTCATGGCATTTTATTTTGCCCTGGCTGACTGGCCTGTTTTTGCAAGTGCCCAACAGACATATAAACAAAAGCCCACAATGCGTCTATATGGCCAGTATGTGAGAGCACACTGTGCAGATAGGCGCATTGTCAGGTATTTTTATTTTCAATTTTTTTTTTTAAATTTTTTTTTTACTCTTTTCATTATTTTTTAAATTTTTTTTTTAAACTATTATCATTAATTTTTATTATTATCATTATTATTATTATTATTATTATTATTATTATTATTATTATTATTATTATTATTATTATTATTACTCTTTTCTTTTATTTTTTCCCCTTTCTTTTTGCTTGACTGCTCTGTTGTTGAACATGTATGGTTTGCAAGTGCCCATCAGACATATGAAGAAAATCCCACAGTGCGTCTATATGGCCAGGATGATAGTTGTGGATAATAAATATGCTCAAATGTACGCCACAATGAGGAAATAATAAAGATGTTAAAAAATGACATATTTTTCTTTATTAAAATAAAAAAACTGAGAAAAGTTTGACGGAAATCTCAAGTCCTAAGTCCAACGTTCCCCACGGACTTGGGGCTTGGCAGACAAAGGGAGAAGCTTGTCCCTTTGAGGCGTAACCATATATGGTACTTACAAACTAGGAACCATATATGGTTCCTGACAGGTGCCATATATGGTTCCTGCCAGGAACCATATATGGCACCTGGCAAGTGCCACAAGTGGGACTTGGCTTTAGACAAGTACCATATATGGCACCCATGTTAAAGTAATGGGGACCCCCAGGTACCATATATGGCACCTATGTTAAACCAATAGGGCTGTATTTGGGACCTCAAGTCCAAGTTTCCGTGGACATGGGGTCATGTCCTTTATGTAATGAGAGGCTAATATGATGTACATACTGCTGATTTAAGGCATTATTAATTGATTTCAGAATTTTTTTATGCTTCAAAGCTTGCACATCTCTGACTTCACCAATATGATTGGAAAATTCAGCTTCATTAATTATAAAGTTTTTTAAACCTGTGTTGTAGATATAACGAATGGGTACATTATATTTGGTTGTAAAGCACAGGGAAGAGGCTTTTGCAGTGAGAGTATAGTACAGTCTCTCCCCCCCCCCCCGTTAAAAAAACTCAGATGCCAGATTGATGGCATTTCGTTCTTATTATTTTTAGTTTTTTTTCAAGTTATTTTTTTTTACTCTTACTCTTATTTTTTTTAATTTCATATATTTTACTCCTTTCATTATTTTTTTAAAATTTGTTTTTTACTCGCATCCTTGATTTTTTTCATTATTATTATTTTTTTATATTCTTACCCTTAATTTTTTTCAATCATTTATTTTTCACTGTTTTCATTATTTTCTTAAAAATTTGTCTTTAACTCTTATCCTTAATTTTTTTATTATTTTGTTTTTTACTTTTATCCTTAGATCAATATTTATCATTACAATTTTTCAAATATATAAATATGATTTATTAAAGCAGGAAAGACAATGTCGGCAAATTCAAGGTGTGCGATTTTGAAGAAATGTCAGATGTAAGTCCCTGGTCTCCCTCAATTCAGCTCAATGTCGGCCCATATATGGCACGTACATATACACATTACGTACAGGGAACGGCCACAATATATATATGGTTTTAAAGCACATTGTCTAAGCTTTACAAAAGTGTATTGAAATAAAATATATATTGAATCTAGTGGGAGTAACGTTTGCTGCAAGAATGTTATATTTTCAGATAATTTTGAGCTGAATTGAGGGAGAGTTGGACTTGAGGTACCTCATATGGCAGACCACCACCTTATTTGATATACATTCAGACTTGAGCTTGTATTGCATTATAATTACAATTTTTTCTATATGTAAATATGATTTATTAAAGCAGGAAAGACAATGTCGGCAAATTCAAGGTTTGCGACTTTGAAGAAATGTCAGGTATAAGTCTCTAGTCTCCCTCAATTCAGCTCAGTGTCCACCCATAGATGGCACTTACATATACACATTACGTATAGGGAACGGCCACAATATATATATGGTTTTAAAGCACATTGTCTAAGCTTTACAAAGGTGTATTGAAATAAAATATATATTGAATCTAGTGGGAGTAGCTTTTGCTGCAAGAATGTTATATTTTCAGATAATTTTGAGCTGAATTGAGGGAGAGTTGGATTTGAGGTACCTCATATGGCAGACCACCACCTTATTTGATATACATTCAGACTTGAGCTTGAATTGCATTATGATTACAATCTTTTATATATAATTTTTTGTTATATTGTGAGCTTCATAATGGTGTATATAAATTAAATATACGTTGAATCTAGAATGAGTAATTCATGTTACAAGTTTGGTGAATATCGGTATATGTTTGTTGCGTTTCCATTGCACACAAACAGCCGAACCCAACAGCTGAAATATTACATTTTTGAAACCTCGCTGGTGCAAATTACGTATAAGGGTTGGCCACAATATATATATGTTTTTAAAGCACATTGTTTAAGCTTTACAATGATGTATTAAAATAAAAAATATATTGAATATAGGGGGAGTAACCCTTGTTACAAGAAAGGTGTATTTCCAGATATTTATGTTGCGTTTCCCGTGCACAGCCGACACAAACAGCTGAAATATCATTTTTTTAAAACCTCCTTCGTGCACATTACGTTTTGGGAACGGCCCCATTATATATACGGTTTTAAAACACATTGCCTACGCTTTACAATGATGTATTGAAATGAAATATATATTGAATTTAGGGGGAGTAACCCTTGTTACAAGAAAGGTGTATTTCCAGATATTTATGTTGCGTTCCCCGTGCCCAGCGGAAAAGAAAGCTGCAATATTACTCTTTTTGATCCCCCTTTGCACAAAGCTACTTGTACGAAATGGCATCAATGTGTATATGACTGTAAAGTACATTTCCTGAGCTTCAAAATGGCGTATATAAATCACATATACATTGAAGCTAGAATGAGTAATTCTTGTTACAAGTTTGGTGAATGTTGGTATATTTTTGTTGCGTTTCCATTGCACACAAACTGCCGAACCCAACAGCTGAAATATTACATTTTTGAAACCTTGCTGGTGCAAATTACGTATAAGGATTGGCCACAATATATATATGTTTTTAAAGCACATTGTCTAAGCTTTACAATGATGTATTAAAATAAAAAATATATTGAATATAGGGGAAGTAACCCTTGTTACAAGAAAGGTGTATTTCCAGATATTTATGTTGCGTTTCCCGTGCACAGCCGACACAAACAGCTGAAATATCATTTTTTTAAAACCTCCTTCGTGCACATTACGTTTTGGGAACGGCCCCATTATATATATGGTTTTAAAACACATTGCCTACGCTTTACAATGATGTATTGAAATAAGATATATATTGAATTTAGGGGGAGTAACCCTTGTTACAAGAAAGGTGTATTTCCAGATATTTATGTTGCGTTCCCCGTGCCCAGCCGAAAAGAAAAGCTGCAATATTACTCTTTTTGATCCCCCTTTGCACAAAGCTACTTGTACGAAATGGCAACAATGTGTATATGACTGTAAAGTACATTTCCTGAGCTTCAAAATGGTGTATATAAATCACATATACATTGAAGCTAGAATGAGTAATTCTTGTTACAAGTTTGGTGAATGTTGGTATATTTTTGTTGCGTTTCCATTGCACACAAACTGCCGAACCCAACAGCTGAAATATTACAATTTTGAAACCTTGCTGGTGCAAATTACGTATAAGGATTGGCCACAATATATATATGTTTTTAAAGCACATTGTCTAAGCTTTACAATGATGTATTAAAATAAAAAATATATTGAATATAGGGGAAGTAACCCTTGTTACAAGAAAGGTGTATTTCCAGATATTTATGTTGCGTTTCCCGTGCACAGCCGACACAAACAGCTGAAATATCATTTTTTTAAAACCTCCTTCGTGCACATTACGTTTTGGGAACGGCCCCATTATATATATGGTTTTAAAACACATTGCCTACGCTTTACAATGATGTATTGAAATAAAATATATATTGAATTTAGGGGGAGTAACCCTTGTTACAAGAAAGGTGTATTTCCAGATATTTATGTTGCGTTCCCCGTGCCCAGCCGAAAAGAAAAGCTGCAATATTACTCTTTTTGATCCCCCTTTGCACAAAGCTACTTGTACGAAATGGCAACAATGTGTATATGACTGTAAAGTACATTTCCTGAGCTTCAAAATGGTGTATATAAATCACATATACATTGAAGCTAGAATGAGTAATTCTTGTTACAAGTTTGGTGAATGTTGGTATATTTTTGTTGCGTTTCCATTGCACACAAACTGCCGAACCCAACAGCTGAAATATTACAATTTTGAAACCTCGTTGGTGCATATTACGTACAAGGATTGGCCACAATATATATATGTTTTTAAAGCACATTGTCTAAGCTTTACAATGATGTATTGAAATAAAATATATAGTGAATCCAGGGGGAGTTACCCTTGTTACAAGAAAGTTGTATTTCCAGATTTATATGTGGGTGTCCCGTGTACAGCCAACAGGAAGAGCTGAAATATCTTTTTTTTTTAAACCTCCTTCGTGCATATTACGTATAGGAAACGGCCACATATATATATGATTTTAAAGCACATCGCCTAAGTTTTACATAGATGTATCGAAATGAAATATATATTGAATTTAGGGGGAGTAACCCTTGTTACAAGAAAGGTGTTTTTCCTGATATTTATGTTGCGTTCCCCGTGCGCAGCCGACACGAACACCTGAAATATAAATTTTTTAAAACCTCCTTCGTGCACATTACGTATAGGGAACGGCCCCAATGTATATATGGTTTTAAAGCACATTGCCCACGCTTTACAATGATGTATTGAAATAAAATATATATTCAATTTAGGGGGAGTAACCCTTGTTACAAGCAAGGTATATTTCCAGATATTTATGTTATGTGCCCCGTGCCCAGCCGACAAGAAAAGCTGCAATATTACTGTTTTTGATCCCCTTTTGCGCAAGCTACTTAAAAGAAATGGCAACAATGTGTATATGACTGTAAAGTACATTGCCTGAGCTTCAAAATTGTGTATATAAATTAAATATACATTGAATCTAAAGAGAGTAACTCTTGTTATAAGGTTGGTGAAAATCCGGTTATTTTCGTTGCGTTTCCCGTGAACTCAGCCGACACCAACAGCTGAAATATAACTTTTTTGAAACGCTTTTTGTGCAAATCACTCATAGGGAATCACGACAATACATATATGGTTGAAAAGCACATTTCCTGATCGTTACAATGTTGTATAGAAATAAAATATATGTTATATGTAGAGGGATTACCAATTATTCCAAGACTGGTGTATTTCCAAATATTTTTGTTGTGTTTCCTGTACAAAGTGGCGATATCAACAGCTGAAACATTACATTTTTGAAACCTCTTTCGTCAAAATGACAGTACGGAGATGCCCACAATATATATTGTTGTAAAGAACATTTTCTGACCTTTTCAAGGGTATATAGAAACAGGATGTACATTGAAACTAGAAAGAGTAACTCTGGTTACAAGGTTGGTGAATATCCAGTTACTTTTGTTGCGTTTCTCGTACACACAGCAGACACCAACTGCTGAAATATTACTCTTTTTGAAACCTATTTTGTGTAAATTACTTATAGGGAATGGCCAAAATATATATATGGTTGAAAAGCACATTTTCTGAGCTTGATAAAAATGTATAGGAATAAAATATACATTAACTGTAGAGGGAGTACCCTTTGTTATAAGAATGGTGTATTTCGAAATATTTTTGTTGCACCTGGCAGGACTTGGAACTCCAAGTCGGCCCAATATTACCATATGTGGTAAAAAGTCAGACTTGCGTGAGGACAAGTGTATACTCATTGGCATTCAACTTGATCTCTTGCCCTCTTTCAAAAACTGATCTTGTCTCACTTCAATGAGCTTGACACAATCAACTGGTTCAGGCATTGGTTTGGCACCTGACTCAATGCCATGGCACGCTTGGGCATGAGACTGACTAATGCCCTTTTGGGTGCCCTTGTCTAAGGATTGCACTACAGCGTTCAAGTGCTTTATCACGTCGTACAGTGTCCTGTTGGTGGGAAAGATATCTGTCCAATTTAACAGGTATTCAAAGTACAACCTGATGTCCTGGTTGTAGTTCTTGATGGTACTACACTTGACAACATGACTTATATTGTCAAAGATACTCATATCATCTTAATGGTCGGAAAAACCTGATCGAGAGGAGGACCGAAAGGATAATGCCACAGATGGAGAGTTTGGTGAAGAGTTTGATGGAGAAATGTCCCAAAGCAAAGATTGTAATACCATCGATTCTGCCAAGGCCGAGGGATTTTCAGAAAATCCAGAGGAGGGTGAAAGAGGAGGCGAACATATTTCTTTACACCATTGTAAAGCTCAGGAAATGTGCTTTAAAACTATATATATGTTGTGGCCATTCATTACATCTAATAAGCACAAGAGCGTTTACAAAAATGTGATACTTTAGCGGGTGGTGTTGGTTGTGTGTACGGAAGCGCAACAAAATTCTCACGATATACATCAAACTTGTAGCAAGTGTTTCTCCCTTTTAATTCAGTACACATTTTATTTCTATACACCTTTGTAAAGCTCAGGAAATGTCCTTTAGAATCAAATATATATTGTGGCATTTGTTACATCTCATTAGCGCAAGAGCGTTTACAAAAATGTGAAACTTCAGGCGGTGGTGTTGGTTTTGTGTATGGAAGCGCAACAAAATTCTCACGATATACATCAAACTTGTAGCAAGTGTTTCTCCCTTTTAATTCAGTACACATTTTATTTCTATACACCTTTGTAAAGCTCAGGAAATGTCCTTTAGAATCAAATATATATTGTGGCATTTGTTACATCTCATTAGAACAAGAGTGTTTACAAAAATGTGAAACTTCAGGCGGTGGTGTTGACTGTGTGTACGGAAGCGCAACAAAATTCTCCGGATATACATCCAACTTGTAGCAAGCGTTTCTCCCTTTAAATCCAGTACACATTTTATTTCTATACACCATTGTAAAGCTCAGGAAATGTCCCTTAAAACCATATATATGTTGTGGCTATTTATTACATCTGATTAGCACAAATCCTAAATTTCCAAACCTCATTCGTGCATGTTAAGTATAAGGATTGGCCACAATATATATATGGTTCTAAAGCACATTGTCTAAGCTTTATAATGATATATTGAAATAAAATATATATTGAATCCAAGGGGAGTAACCCTTGTTACAAGAAAGGTGTACTTCCAGATATTTATGTTGCACTTCCCCTGCACAGCCGTCACGAACACCTGAAATATGAATTTTTTAAAACCACCTTCGTACACATTATGTATCAGGAACGGCCACAATATATATATGGTTTTAAAGCACATTGTTTAAACTTTATAATGATGTATTGAAATAAAATATATATTGAATCTAGTGGGAGGAACTTTCGTAAGATGTATTAAACTAAAATATATATATTGAATCCAAGGGGAGTAACCCTTGTTACAAGAAAGGTGTACTTCCAGATTTTTATGTTGCGTTTCCCGTGCACAGCCGACACGAACACCTGAAATATAAATTTTTTAAACCTCCTTCGTGCACATTACGTATAAAGAACGGCCACAATATATATATGGTTTTAAAGCACATTGTTTAAGCTTTATAATGATGTATTGAAATAAAATATATATTGAATCCAAGGGGAGTAACCCTTGTTACAAGAAAGGTGTATTTCTAGATATTTATGTTGCATTTCCCGTGCCCAGCCGACAATAAAAGCTGCAATATTACTCTTTTTGATCCCCTTTTGCGCAAGCTACTTATAAGAAATGCATTGCATTATAATTACAATTTTTAAAATATATATTATGATTTATTAAAGCAGGAGATACAATTTCGGGAAATTCAAGGTTTGCGACTTTGAAGAAATGTCAGCGCACAAAAGGCATTCCCGACTTTTGGAACAAAGATAAATGAGGGAGGAGGTACTTGAGGCAAAAATTCCCCAATTTGCGTTTAAATATGGTATAAAGTCAGACTTGAGCTTGTATTGCATTAGAATTACAATTTTTAAGATATATAAATATGATTATTAAGGCAAGAAATACAATGTCGGGAAATGTAACAATATTGTGACACAAGGAAGAATGTAACATATATGGCACTTGGTAGCCCCAATGAGGAAATAATAAACATTTTAAAAATTGACATTGAGCTGAATTAAGGGAGAATAGGGCTTGAGGTACCATATATGGTACTTCAAGTCCAAGTCTCCCTCAATTCAGCTCAATGTCGGCCCATATATGGCACTTGGTAGGACTTGAACTCCAAGTGTGGTATAAAGTCAGACTTGAGCTTGTATTGCAGTGGAATTACAATTTTTAAGATGTATAAATATGATTATTAATGAGGGAAAGACAATGTCGGGAAATGTAACAATATTGTGACAGAAAGAAGAATGTAACATACATGGCACTTGGTAGGACTTGAATTATTCAATAGAGCGACTTGAGCTTGTATTGCATCAGAAGTATCCACAACAATAAGATGAATGTTCAGCTTTAAAAAAATACAGAAAAAAAACCGCCCCAAAAAATCGGAAGTTTAATTCCCGCATGTTGGGTCGCCTGTTGGCGGAGGAAGGTCGCCTAATCTCCCGTCGGGACAGGATCCATCCTACCTTCTCATTTCCGTATATAGTATTAAGTCAGACTTGAGCTTGTATTGCAATATAATTACAATTTTTAAGATACATAAATATGATTATTAATGCAAGAAAGACAATGTCGGGAAATGTAACAATATTGGGACACAAAGAAGAATGTAACATATATGGCACTTGGTAGGACTTGAACTTATAAATTATTCAATAGAGCGACTTTACAAACAATTCCGCAATTTCCGTTTAGTCTTTTTTTTTCCCTTTACATTTATCTTGTATTTGTGGATAATAAATGCCCTCAAATGTACGCAACAATGAGGAAATAATAACCATTTTAAAAATTGACATTGAGCTGAATTCAGGGAGAGTAGGACTTGAGGTACCATATATGGTACTTCAAGTCCAACTCTCCCTCAATTCAGCTCAATGTCGGCCCATATATGGCACTTGGTAGGACTTGAACTCCAAGTGTGGTATAAAGTCAGACTTGAGCTTGTATTGCATTAGAATTACAATTTCTAAGATGTATAAATATGATTATTAAAGCAAGAAAGACAATGTCGGGAAATGTAACAATAATGGGACACAAGGAAGAATGTAACATATATGGCACTTGGTAGGACCTGAAATTGTAAATTATTCAATAGAGTGACTTTACAAAAAGTTCCACAATTTCCGTTTAGTCTTTTTTCTTTCTTCCCTTTACATTTATCTTGTAGTTGTGGATAATAGATGCGTTCAAATGTACGCCACAATGAGGAAAAAATAAACATTTTAAAAATTGACATAGAGGTGAATTGAGGGAGAGTAGGACTTGAGGTACCATATATGGTACTTCAAGTCCAAGTCTCCCTCAATTCAGCTCAATGTCGGCCTATATATGGCATTTGGTAGGACTTGAACTCCAAGTGTGGTATAAAGTCAGACTTGAGCTTGTATGCCATTAGAATTACAATTTTGAAGATGTATGAATATGATTATTAAAGCAGGAAAGACAATGTCGGGAAATGTAACAATATTGTGACATTTCCGCATATATGATACTACAAGTCCGTGTCTCCCTCTATTCAGCTCAATGTCGGCCCATATATGGCACTTGGTATGACTTGAACTTGTAAATTATTCAATAGAGCGACTTTACAAAAAATTCCGCAATTTCCGTTTATTCTTTTTTTTCTTCCCTTTACATTTATCTTGTAGTTGTGGATAATAAATGCGCTCAAATGTACGCCAAAATGAAGAAATAATAAACATTTGGAAAATTGACTTTGAGCTGATTTGAGGGGGAGTAGGACTTGAGGTACGATATATGGTACTTCAAGTCCAAGTCTCCCTCAATTCAGCTCAATGTCGGCCCATATATGGCACTTGGTAGGACTTGAACTCCAAGTGTGGTATAAAGTCAGACTTGAGCTTGTATTGCATTAGAATTACAATTTTTAAGATGTATGAATATCATCATTAAAGCAGGAAAGACAATGTCGGGAAATGTAACAATATTGGGACACAAGGAAGAATGTAACATATATGGCACTTGGTAGGACTTGAACTTGTAAATTATTCATTAGAGCGACTTTACAAAAAATTCCGCAATTTCCGTTTATTTTTTTTCCTTTTACATTTATTTGATAGTTGTGGATAATAAATGCGCTCAAATGTAGGCCACAATGAGGAAATAAAAAGGATTTCAAAAATTGAGCTTGAGCTGTTTTGAGGGAGAACAGGACTTGAGGTACCATATATGGTACTTCAAGTCCAAGTCTCCCTTTATTCAGCTCGATGTCGGCCCATATCTGGCACTTGGTAGGACTTGAACTCCAAGTGTGGTATAAAGTGAGACTTGAGCTTGTATTGCATAATAATTACAATTTTTAAGATATATAAATATGATTATTTATGTAGGAAAGACAATGTCGGGAAATGTAACAATATTGTGACATTTCCACATATATGGTACTTCAAATCCAAGTCTCCCTCAATTCAGCTCAATGTCGGCCTATATATGGCACTTGGTAGGACTTGAACTCCAAGTGTGGTATAAAGTGAGACTTGAGCTTGTATTGCATTAGAATTACAATCGTTAAGATGTATGAATATGATGATTAAAGCAAGAAAGACAATGTCGGGAAATGTAACAATATTGGGACACAAGGACGAATGTAACATATATGGCACTTGGTAGGACTTGAACTTGTAAATTATTCAATAGAGCGACTTTACAAAAAATTCCACAATTTCCGTTTATTCTTTTATTTTCTTCCCTTTACATTCATCTTGTATTTGTGGATAATAAATGCGCTCAAATGTACGCCACAACGAAGAAATAACAAACATTTTGAAAATTGACTTTGAGCTGATTTGAGGGGGAGTAGGACTTGAGGTACCATATATGGTACTTCAAGTCCAAGTCTCCCTCAATTCAGCTTAATGTCGGCCCATATATGGCACTTGGTAGGACTTGAACTCCAAGTGTGGTATAAAGTCAGACTTGAGCTTGTATGCCATTAGAATTACACTTTTTAAGATGTATAAATATGATTATTAAAGCAGGAAAGACAATGTCGGCAAATGTAACAATATTGTGACACAAGGCAGAACGTAACATATATGGCACTTGGTAGGACTTGAACTTATAAATTATTCAATAGAGCGACTTTACAAAAAATTCCACAATTTCCGTTTATTCTTTTATTTTCTTCCCTTTACATTTATCTTGTAGTTGTGGATAATAAATGCACTCAAATGTACGCAACAATGAGGAAATAATAAACATTTTAAAAATTGACATTGAGCTGAATTGAGGGAGAGTAGGACTTGAGGTACCATATACGGTACTTCAAGTCCAAGTCTCCCTCAAGTCAGCTCAATGTCGGCCCATATATGGCACTTGGTAGGACTTGAACTCCAAGTGTGGTATAAAGTCAGACTTCAGCTTGTATTGCATTATAATTACAATTTTTAAGATGTATAAATAACATTATTAAAGCAGGAAAGACAATGTCGGGATATGTAACAATATTGGGACACCAAAGAAGAATGTAACATATATGGCATTTGGTAGGACTTGAACTTGTAAATTTTTCAATGGAGCTACTTAACAAAAAATTCCGCAATTTCCGTTTATTCTTTTTTTTCTTCAATTTACATTTATATGATAGTTGTGGATAATAAATGCGCTCAAATGTACGCCACAATGAGGAAATAATAAACATTTTAAAAATTGATATTGAGCTGAAATGAGGGAGAGTAGGACTTGGGGTACCATATATGGTACTTAAGGTCCAAGTCTCCCTCAATTCAGCTCAATGTCGGCCCATATATGGCACTTGGTAGGACTTGAACTCCAAGTATGGTATAAAGTCAGACTTGAGCTTGTATGCCATTAGAACTACAATTTTTAAGATGTATAAATATCATTATTAAAGCAGGAAAGGCAATGTCGGGAAATGTAACAATATTGGGACACAAGGAAGAATGTCACATATATGGCACTTGGTAGGACTTGAACTTGTAAATTATTCATTAGAGCGACTTTACAAAAAAATCCGCAATTTCGGTTTATTTTTTTTTTCTTCCCTTTACATTTATTTAATTGATGTGGATAATAAATGCGCGCAAATGTACGCCACAATGAGGAAACAAAAAGGATTTCAAAAATTGACATTGAGCTGAATTGAGGGAGAGTAGGACTTGAGGTACCATATATGGTATTTCAAGTCCAAGTCTCCCTCAATTCAGCTCAATGTCGGTCCATATATGGCGCTTGGTAGGACTCAACTCCAAGTGTGGTATAAAGTCAGACTTGGGCTTGTATTGAATAACAATTACAATTTTCAAGATATATAAATATGATTATTTATGCAGGAAAGACAATGTCGGGAAATCTAACAATATTGTGACATTTCCGCATATTTGGTACTTCATTTCCAAGTCTCCCTCAGTTCAGCTCAATGTCGGCCCATATATGGCACTTGGTATGAAGAGAACTTGTAAATTATTCAATAGAGCGACTCTACAAAAAATTCCACAATTTCCGTTTATTTTTTTTCTTCCCTTTACATTCATTTTGTAGTTGTGGATAATAAATGCTCTCAAATGTACGCCACAATGAGGAAATAATAAACATTTTAAAAATTGACATTGAGCTGAAATGAGGGAGAGTAGGACTTGAGGTACCATATATGGTACTTAAAGTCCAAGTCTCCCTCAATTCAGCTCAATGTCGGCCCATATATGGCACTTGGTAGGACTTGAACTCCAAGTATGGTATAAAGTCAGACTTGAGCTTGTATGCCATTAGAACTACAATTTTTAAGATGTATAAATATCATTATTAAAGCAGGAAAGGCAATGTCGGGAAATGTAACAATATTGTGACACAAGGAAGAATGTAACACAATGGCACTTGGTAGGACTTGAACTTGTAAATTATTCATTAGAGCGACTTTACAAAAAAATTCCGCAATTTCTGTTGGTTCTTTTTTTCTTCCTTTTACATTTATTTGACATTTGTGGATAATAAATGCGCTCAAATGTACGCCACAATGACGAAATAAAAAGGATTTCAAAAATTGACATTGAGCTGAATTCAGGGAGAGTAGGACTTGAGGTACCATATATGGTACTTCAAGTCCAAGTCTCCTTCAATTCAGCAATGTCGGCCCATATATGGCACTTGGTAGGACTTGAACTCCAAGTATGGTATAAAGTCAGACTTGAGCTTGTATGCCATTAGAACTACAATTTTTAAGATGTATAAATATCATTATTAAAGCAGGAAAGGCAATGTCGGGAAATGTAACAATATTGGGACACAAGGAAGAATGTCACATATATGGCACTTGGTAGGACTTGAACTTGTAAATTATTCAATAGAGCGACTTTACAAAAAATTCCACAATTTCCGTTTATTTTTTTTCTTCCCTTTACATTCATTTTGTAGTTGTGGATAATAAATGCTCTCAAATGTACGCCACAATGAGGAAATAATAAACATTTTAAAAATTGACATTGAGCTGAAATGAGGGAGAGTAGGACTTGAGGTACCATATATGGTACTTAAAGTCCAAGTCTCCCTCAATTCAGCTCAATGTCGGCCCATATATGGCACTTGGTAGGACTTGAACTCCAAGTATGGTATAAAGTCAGACTTGAGCTTGTATGCCATTAGAACTACAATTTTTAAGATGTATAAATATCATTATTAAAGCAGGAAAGGCAATGTCGGGAAATGTAACAATATTGTGACACAAGGAAGAATGTAACACAATGGCACTTGGTAGGACTTGAACTTGTAAATTATTCATTAGAGCGACTTTACAAAAAAATTCCGCAATTTCTGTTGGTTCTTTTTTTCTTCCTTTTACATTTATTTGACATTTGTGGATAATAAATGCGCTCAAATGTACGCCACAATGACGCAATAAAAAGGATTTCAAAAATTGACATTGAGCTGAATTCAGGGAGAGTAGGACTTGAGGTACCATATATGGTACTTCAAGTCCAAGTCTCCTTCAATTCAGCAATGTCGGCCCATATATGGCACTTGGTAGGACTTGAACTCCAAGTGTGGTATAAAGTCAGACTTGAGCTTGTATTGCATTAGAACTACAATTTTTAAGATGTATAAATATGATTATTAAAGCAAGAAAGACAATGTCGGGAAATGTAACAATATTGGGACACAAGGAAGAATGTAACATATATGGCACTTGGTAGGCCTTGAACTTGTAAATTATTCATTAGAGCGACTTTACAAAAAATTCCGCAATTTCGGTTTATTATTTTTTTCTTTCCTTTACATTTATTTAATTGATGTGGATAATAAATGCGCGCAAATGTACGCCACAATGAGGAAATAAAAAGGATTTCAAAAATTGACATTGAGCTGAATTGAGGGAGAGTAGGACATGAGGTACCATATATGGTACTTCAAGTGCAATTCTCCCTCAATTCAGCTCAATGTCGGTCCATATATGGCACTTGGTAGGACTGAAATCAGAGTGTGGTATAAAGTCAGACTTGAGCTTGTAGTGAATAATAATTACAATTTTCAAGATATATAAATATGATTATTTATGCAGGAAAGACAATGTCGGGAAATCTAACAATATTGTGACATTTCCGCATATT
Source organism: Hermodice carunculata (assembly GCA_964020975.1). Taxonomy (NCBI): domain Eukaryota; kingdom Metazoa; phylum Annelida; class Polychaeta; order Eunicida; family Amphinomidae; genus Hermodice; species Hermodice carunculata. The sequence continues at coordinate 62,570,772 of OZ026626.1, read as the reverse complement.
TGGTACTTCATTTCTAAGTCTCCCTCAATTCAGCTCAATGTCGGTCCATATATGGCATTTGGTAGGACTTGAACTTGTAAATTATTCAATAGAGCGACTTTACAAAAAATTCCACAATTTCCGTTTATTCTTTTTTTTGTCTTCCCTTTACATTCATCTTGTAGTTGATGATAATAAATGCGCTCAAATGTACGCCACAATAAGGAAATAAAAAGGATTTCAAAAATTGACATTGAGCTGAATTGAGGGAGAGTAGGACTTGAGGTACCATATATGGTACTTCAAGTCCAAGTCTCCCTCAGTTCAGCTCAATGTCGGCCCATATATGGCACTTGGTAGGACTTGAACTCCAAGAGTGGTATAAAGTCAGACTTGAGCTTGTCTGGCATTATAATTACAATTTTTAATATGTACAAATATGATTATTAATGAGAAAAAAAACAATGTCAGGAAATGTAACAATATTGTGACACAAAGAAGAATGTAACATATGTGGCACTTGGTATGACTTGAACTTGTAAATTATTCAATAGACCGACTTTAAAAAAAAATTCCGCAATTTCCGTTTATTCTTTTGTTTTTCCTTCCCTTTACATTCTTCTTGCAGTTGATGATAATAAATGCGCTCAAATGTAAGCCACAATGAGGAAATAAAAAGGATTTCAAAAATTGACATTGAGCTGAATTGAGGGAGAGTAGGACTTGAGGTACCATATATGGTATTTCAAGTCCAAGTCTCCCTCAATTCAGCTCAATGTCGGCCCATATATGGCACTTGGTAGGACTTGATCTCCAAGAGTGGTATAAAGTCAGAAATATTAGCTTGTATTGCATTAGAATTACAATTTTTAAGATGTATAAATATGATTATTAAGGAAGGCAAGACAATGTCGGGAAATGTAACAATACTGGGACACAAGGAAGAATGCAACATATATGGCAGTTGGTAGGATTTGAACTTGGTATAAAGTCAGATTTGAGCTTGTATTGCATAATAATTACAATTTTTTCAGACATATAAATATGATTATTATTGCAGGAAAGACAAAGTCGTGAAATGTAACAATATTGTGACATTTCTGCATATATTGTACTTCAAGTCCTAGTCTCCCTCAAGTCAGCTTAATGTCGGCCCATATATGGCACTTGGTAGGACTTGATCTCCAAGTGTGGTATAAAGTCAGACTTGAGCTTGTCTGGCTTTATAATTACAATTTTTAATATGTATAAATATGATTATTAATGCAGGAAAGACAATGTCGAGAAATGTAACAATATTGTGACACAAAGAAGAATGTAACATATGTGGCACTTGGTAGGACTTGAACTTGTAAATTATTCAATAGAGCGACTTTACTAAAAAATTCCGCAATTTCTGTTTATTCTTTTTTTCCTTCCCTTTAGATTCATCTTGTAGTTATGGATAATAAATGCGCTCAAATATACGCCACAATGAGGAAATAATGAACATTTTTAAAATTGATATTTAGCTGAATTGAGGGAGAGTAGGACTTGAGGTACAATATATGGTACTTCAAGTCCAAGTCTCCCTCAAGTCAGCTCAATGTCCGCCCATATATGGCACTTGGTAGGACTTGAACTCCAAGTGTGGTATAAAGTCAGACTTGAGCTTGTATTGCAATATAATTACAATTTTTTAAATATATAAATATGATTTATTAAAGCAGGAAAGACAATGTCGGGAAAATTCAAGATGTGCGACATGGAAGAAATGTCAGGTGGAAGTCCCGACTTTTGCAAGTCAACAATGATAAATGAGTGAGGAGAGCAACTTTACAAAAAAAAGTTCCACCATTTTGCGTTTATTCTTGTTTTTTCATCTCTTTATATTTATTTGAGAGTTGTAGATAATAGATGCCCTCAAAGGTACGCCACAATGAGGAAATAATAAACATTTTAAGAATTGACATTGAGCTGCATTGATGGAGACTTGGAATTGAGGTACTCAATGTCGGCCCATATATGGCAATTGGTAGGACTTGAACTCCAAGTGTGGTATAAAGTCAGACTTCAACCTGCATTGCATTATAATTACAATTTTAAAATATATGAATATGATTTATTAAAGCAGGAAAGACAATGTCAGGAAATTCAAGGTTTGCGACTTTGAAGAAATGTCAGGTGGAAGTCCCGACTTTTGCATGTCAACAATGATAAATGAGTGAGGAGAGCAACTTTATAAAAAAATTCCGCAATTTGCGTTTATTGTTTTTTTCCATTCCTTTACATTAATTTTACAGTTGTGGATAATAAATGCGGTTAAATATACGCCAAAATAAGGAAATGATAGCGATTTTAAAAATTGACATTGAGCGGAATTGAGAGAGACTAGGACTTGAGGTGCCATATATGGTACCTCAAGTCCAAGTCTCCCTTAATTCAGCTCAATGTCGGCCCATATAGGGCAATTGGTAGGAGTTGAACTCCAAGTCGGCCCACTACTACCATATGTGGATTAAAGTCAGACTTGAGCTTGTACTGCACTCTTAACACAATTTTTAATATTAAATTTTCTATGGAAATATAATGAGGAAAGACAAAATCGGAAAATTGAAATATTGCGACATTGAAGACAAGTCGAACATATATGGCACTTGGTAGGACTTGGACTTGTAAATTATTCAATAGAGCGACTTCACAAAAATTTGTCCAATGTGCTTTTATTCTCCTTTTTTCTTCCCCTTATATTTATTTGATAGTTGTGGATAATAAATGGGCTTAAATGTACGCCACAATAAGGAAATAATAAAGATTTTAAAAATTGGTATTGAGCTGAATTGAGGGAGACTAGGACTTGAGGTACTATATAGGGCACCTCAAGTCCAAGTCTCCCTCAATTCAGCTGAATGTCGGCCCATATATGGCTTTTGGTAGGACTTGAATGGTATTAAGGCAGACTTGAGCTTGTATTGCATACTTAATATAATTTTTAATACATGGAAATGTAAGCAGGAAAGACAAAATCGGGAAATTGAAAAATTGCAACTTTGAAGACAAGTCGGACATATGGTACCTCACACCCAAGTCTTAGGGTTAGGGTTAGGGTTGGGGTTGGTGTTAGCATTGTGGTCAGTGTTAAATTTGTTTTAAAATCCCGACATTTGCTTTTTTAGAAACATAAAATTGGTACGGACGATTAGATATTGCTACCAGATAGTTTAAAATCGCTCAATTGAATGTTGCGACTTTGCAAAAAATGTCAATTTGAAAATCCCGATTTTTACAAAAAATTGCGTATTTGTGTTTCAACCTTTAATTTCCTTCCCTATATATGTAAATAATAATTGCGGGTGACTTGTGTGGTTGAATGTAATGTTTCAGAAGTACTTTGTAACCAATTTAGGTCATCAAACTTGAAAATAAAAGCTTGTACTGAAGCATACCTTTAATGCGCATATTTCATATTCTGAAGTAGTAAGGGGGGCACCTCAAGCTTCAAAGTAGTAACAGGGGCACTATATGTTTTAATTTAACTTATAATTTAACAAGTTTAATAAATAAGATAAGTTATAATGCACGGAGTGTGTGATAATTGCATCCAGAAAGATTAAAGTCGGGAAATCTTGGTTTTGGCGACTTTGACAAAATATCCGTCGTGAATCCTGACTTTCAAATTAACAAGTGAAAATTGTATGAAATTGTAGCAGTAATGATATAAATTGTCCCTGAAGTTCCTATTTAAAGTGCCACATATGGTCCCCGCCCGCGCCTCCTTATTTTAAGACGAAATGTAGGGTTTGAGGAAGTTAAGCAAAGGGAGAAGCTTGTCCCTTTGAGGCGGATTCCACATGTGGTGCCTGCCAGGTACCATATATGGCACCTGCAAGCTAGGTGCCATATATGGTTCCTGGCAGGTGCCAGACTTGGTTCCTGCCAGGAACCATATATGGCACCTGGCAAGTGCACATGTGGTACTTGGCTTTAGACATGTACCACATATGGCACCCATGTTAAAGTAATGGGGGACCCCCAGGTACCATATATGGCACCTATGTTAAACCAATGGGGCTGTATTTAGGACCTCAAGTCCAAGTTTCCCTGGACTTGGGACCATGTCCTTTATGTAATGAGAGGCTAATATGATGTACATGCTGCTGATTTAAGGCATTATTAATTGATTTCACAATTTTTTTATGCTTCAAAGCTTGCATATGTCTGACTTCACCAATATGATTGGCAAATTCAGCTTCATTAGTTATTAAGTTTTTTAAACCTCTCTTGTAGATATAAGGAGCGGGCACATTATATATGGTTGTAAAGTATAGGGAAGAGGCCTTTGCAGTGAGAGTATAAGCACACTCTCTTTCTCTCCCCCCCCCCCATTAAAATAACTCAGGTGCTAGATCGATCGCATTTCGTTTTTATTATTTTTATTTTTTTTAAGTTATTTTTTTACTCTTACTCTTAACTTTTTTTTAATTTTTAATTTTTTACCCTTTCCATATATTTTTTAAAATTTGTTTTTTACTCGCATCCTTGATTTTTTATTATTATTATAATTTTTTTCATACTCTTACCTTTAATTTTTTTTTACGTTTTATTTTTTACCCTTTTCATTATTTTTTTTAAAATTTGTTTTTAACTCTTATCCTTAATTTTTTATTATTTTTTTTACTCTTATCCTTAGATCAATATTTATAATTACAATTTTTCAAATATATAAATATGATTTATTAAAGCAGGAAAGACAATGTCGGCAAATTCAAATTCAAGAATGTCAGGTGTAAGTCCCTATTCTCCCTCAATTCAGCTCAATATCGACCCATATATGGCACTTAAGTCTACACATTACGTATAGGGAACGGCCACAATATATATATGGTTTTAAAGCACATTGTCCAAGCTTTACAATGGTGTATTGAAATAAAAAATATATTGAATCTATTTGGAGTAACTTTTGCTGCAAGAATGTTATATTTTCAGATAATTTTGAGCTGAATTGAGGGAGAGTTGGACTTGAGGTACCATAAATGGCAGACCACCACCTTATTTGATATACATTCAGACTTGAGCTTGTATTGCATTATTTTTACATTTTTTCATATATGTAAATATGATTTATTAAAGCAGTAAAGACAATGTCGGCAAATTCAAGATTCGCGACTTTGAAGAAATGTCAGGTGTAAGTCCCTATGCTCCCCTAATTCAGCTCAATGTCGGCCCACATATGGCACTTTGGTATACACATTACGTATAGGGAATGGGCACAATATATATATGGTTTTAAAGCATATTGTTCAAGCTTTGCAAGGGTGTATTGAAATAAAAAATATATTGAAGCTAGGGGTAGGAACTTTTGCTGCAAGAATGTTATATATTTCAGATAATTTTGAGCTGAATTGAGGGAGAGTTGGACTTGAGGTACCATATATGGCAGACCACCACCTTATTTGATATACATTCAGACTTGAGCTTGTATTGCATTATAATTACAAATTTTTATCTATGTAAATATATTTTATTAAAGCAGGAAAGACAATGTCGGAAAATTCAAGGTTTATGACTTGGAAGAAATGTCAGGTGTAATTCCTGACTTTTGTATGTCAAAAAGGATAAATGAGGGAGGAGAGCGACTTTATAAAAAATATTCCCCAATTTACGTTTATTCAAGTTTTTCCTCCTGTATATTTATTTGATAGTTGTGGATAACAAATGCACTCAAATGTACGCCACAATGAGGAAATAATAAAGATTTTAAAAATTGACATTGAGCTGAATTGAGGGAGACTTGGACTTGAGGTACGATATATGGCACATCAAGTCCTAGCCTCCCTCAATTCAGCTCAATGTTAGCCCATATATGTGACTTGGTAGGACTTGAACTCCAAGTGTGGTATAAAGTCAGACTTGAGCTTGTATTGCATTATCATTACAATTTTTAAAAATATATAAATATGATTTATTAAAGCAGGAAAGACAATGTCAGGAAATTCACGCTTTGCAACTTTGAAGAAATGTCAGGTGTAAGTCCATAGCCTGCCTTAATTCAGCTCAATGTCGGCCCATATGTGGCACTTACATATACACATTACGTATAGGAAACGGCCGCAATATATATCTGGTTTAAAAGCACATTGCCCAAGCTTTACAATGATGTATTGAAATAAAATATATATATTGAATTTAGGGGGGGTAACCCTTGCTACAAGAAAGGTTTATTTCCTGATATTTATGTTGCGTTCCCCGTGCCCAGCCGTCATGAACAGCTGAAATATAATTTTTTTAAAACCTCCTTCGTGCACATTACGTATAGGCAACGGCCGCAATATATATATGGCTTTAAAGAACATTGCCTAAACTTTACAATGGTGTATTGAAATAAAATATATATTGAATTTAGGGGGAGTAACCCTTGCTACAAGAAAGGTGTATTTCCAGAATTTTATGTTACGTGCCCCGTGCCCAGCTGACAAGAAAAGCTGCAATATTACCCTTTTTGATCCCCTTTTGCGCAAGCTACTTAAAAGAAATGGCAACAATGTGTATATGACTGTAAAGTACATTTCCTGAGCTTCAAAATGGTGTATATAAATTAAATATACATTGAATCTAAAGAGAGTAACTCTTGTTATAAGGTTGGTGAAAATCCGGTTATTTTCGTTGCGTTTCCCGTGAACTCAGCCGACACCAACAGCTGGAATATAACTTTTTTGAAACGCTTTTTGTACAAATCACTCATAGGGAATCACCACAATACATATATGGTTGAAAAGCACATTTCCTGATCGTTACAATGATGTATAGAAATAAAATATATGTTATATGTAGAGGGATTACCAATTATTCCAAGACTGGTGTATTTCCAAATATTTTTGTTGTGTTTCCTGTACAAAGAGCCGACACCAACAGCTGAACCATTACATTTTTGAAACCTCTTTCGTCAAAATGACAATATGGAGATGCCCACAATATATATTGTTGTAAAGAACATTTTCTGACCTTTACGAGGGTATATAGAAATAGGATATACATTGAAACTAGAAAGAGTAACTCTGGTTACAAGGATGGTGAATATCCAGTTACTTTTGTTGCGTTTCTCGTACACAGAGCAGACACCAACTGCTGAAATATTACTTTTTTTGAAACCTATTTTGTGTAAATTGCTTATAGGGAATGGCCAAAATATATATATGGTTGAAAAGCACATTTTCTGAGCTTGATAAAAATGTATAGGAATAAAATATACATTAAATGTAGAGAGAGTACGCTTTGTTATAAAAATGGTGTATTTCGAAATATTTTTGTTGCACCTGGTAGGACTTGGAACTCCAAGTCGGCCCAATATTACCATATGTGGTAAAAAGTCAGACTTGCGTGAGGACAAGTGTATACTCATTGGCATTCAACTTGATCTTTTGCCCTCTTTCAAAAACTGATCTTGTCTCACTTCAATGAGCTTGACACAATCAACTGTTTCAGGCATTGGTTTGGCACCTGACTCAATGCCACAGCGCGCTTGGGCATGAGACTGACTAATGCCCTTTTGGGTGCCCTTGTTGAAGGATTGCACTGCAGCGTTCAAGTGCTTTATCACGTCGTACAGTGTCCTGTTGGTGGGAAAGATATCTGTCCAATTTAACAGGTATTCAAAGTACAACCTGATGTCCTGGTTGTAGTTCTTGATGGTACTACACTTGACAACATGACTTATATTGTCAAAGATGCTCATATCATCTTACTGGTGGGAACAAACCTGATCGAGAGGAGGCCCGAAAAGATAATGCCACAGATGGAGAGTTTGGTGAAGAGTTTGATGGAAAAATTTCCCAAAGCAAAGATTGTAATAACATCGATTCTGCCAAGGCTGAGGGATTTTCAGAAAACCCAGGGGAGGGAGAAAGAGGAGGCAAACATATTTCTATACACCATTGTAAAGCTCAGGAAATGTGCTTTAAAACTATATATATGTTGTGGCCATTTATTACATCTCATGAGCACAAGAGCGTTTACAAAAATGTGATAATTTAGCGGGTGGTGTTGGCTGTATGTACGGAAGCGCAACAAAATTCTCCGGATATACTTCAAACTTGTAGCAGGGTGTTTCTCCCTTTTAATTCAGTACACATTTTATTTCTATACACCTTTGTAAAGCTCAGGAAATGTCCTTTAGAATCAAATATATATTGTGGCATTTGTTACATCTCATTAGCACAAGAGTGTTTACAAAAATGTGAAACTTCAGGCGGTGGTGTTGGCTGTGTGTATGGAAGCGCAACACTTTCTCCAGATATACATCAAACTTGTAGCACGCATTTCTCCCTTTAAATCCAGTAACATTTTATTTCTATACACTATTGTAAAGCTCAGGAAATGTCCCTTAAAACCATATATATGTTGAGGCTATTTATTATATCTGATTAGCACAAATCCTAAATTTTCAAACCTCATTCGTGCATGTTAAGTACAAGGATTGGCCACAATATATATATATGTTTTTAAAGCACAAGTCTAAGCTTTATATTGATGTATTAAAATGAAATATATATTGAATCCAAGGCGAGTAACCCTTGTTACAAGAAAGGTGTATTTCCAGATATTTATGTTGCGTTTCCCGTGCATAGCCGACACGAACACCTGAAATATATATTTTTTAAAACTTCCTTCGTGCACACTACGTATAAGGAACGGCCACAATATATATATGATTTTAAAGCACATTGTTGAAGCTTTATAATGATGTATTGAAATAAAATATATATTGAATCAAAGGGGAGTAGCCCTTGTTACAAGAAAGGTGTATTTCTAAATATTTATGTTGCGTTTCCCGTGCCCAGCCGACACGAAAAGCTGCAATATTACTCTTTTTGATCCCCTTTTGCGCAAGCTACTTATAAGAAATGCATTGCATTATAATTACAATTTTTAAAATATATATTATGATTTATTAAAGCAGGAGAGACAATGTCGGGAAATTCAAGGTTTGCGACTTTGCAGAAATGTCAGCGCACAAATGGCACTCCAGACTTTTGCATGTCAACAAGGATAAATGACGGAAGAGGTAATTGGGGCAAAAATTCCCCGATTTGCGTTTAAGTATGGTATAAAGTCAGACTTGAGCTTGTATTGCATTAGAATTACAATTTTTGAGATGTATAGATATTATTAATAAAGCAGGAAAGACAATGTCGGGAAATGTAACAATATTGTGACACAAGGAAGAATGTCACATATATGGCACTTGGTAGGACTTGAACTTGCAAATTACTCAATAAAGCGACTTTACAAAAAATTCCACAATTTCCGTTTCTTCTTTTTTTTCTTCCCTTTACATTCATCTTGTAGTTGTGGATAATAATTGCGCTCAAATGTACGCCACAATGAAGAAATAATAAACATTTCAAAAATTGACATTGAGCTGAATTAAGGGAGAGTAGGACTTGAGGTACCATATATGGTACTTCAAGTCCAAGTCTCCCTCAATTCAGCTCAATGTCGGCCCATATATGGCACTTGGTATGACTTGAACTCCAAGTGTGGTATAAAGTCAGACTTGAGCTTGTATTGCATTATAAGTATCCACAACTATAAGATGAATGTTCAGCTTTAATAAAATACAAAAAAAGAACAAACCAAAAAAAAAAATTCCAAACAATCGGAAGTTTAATTCCCGCACGTTGGGTCGCCTGTTGGTGGAAGAAGGTGGCTTAATCTCCCGCCGGGACAGAATCCATCCTAACTTCTCATTTCCGTATATAGTATAAAGTCAGACTTGAGCTTGTATTGCAATATAATTACAATTTTTAAGATATATAAATATGATTATTAACGCAGGAAAGACTATGTCGGGAAATGTAACAATATTGTGGCACAAGGAAGAATGTAACATAAATGGCACCTGGTAGGACTTGAACTTGTAAATTATTCCATAGAGCGACTTTACAAAAAATTTCAAAACTTTCCGTTTATTCTTTTTTTCTCTTCCCTTTACATTTATTTGATAGTTGTGGATAATAAATGCGCTCAAATGTATGCCACAATGAGGAAATAATAAACATTTTAAAAATTGACATTGAGCTGAAATGAGGGAGAGTAGGACTTGAGGTACCATATATGGTACTTCAAGTCCAAAACTCCCTCAATTTAGCTCAATGTCGGCCCATATATGGCACTTGGTAGGACTTGAACTCCAAGTGCGGTATAAAGTGAGACTTGAGCTTGTATTGCATTAGTATTACAATTTTTAAGATATATAAATATGATTATTAAAGCAGGAAAGACAATGTCAGGAAATGTAACAATATTGTGACACAAAGAAGAATGTAATAATGGCACTTGGTAGGACTTGAACTTGTAAATTATTCAATACAGCGACTTGAACTGGTAAATTATTTAATAGAGTGACTTTGTAAAAAATTCCGCAATTTACGGTTACTCTTTTTTTTCTTCCCTTCACATTTATTTGATAGTTGTGGATAATAAATGCGCTCAAATGTAAGCCACAATGAGGAAATAAAAAGGATTTCAAAAATTGACATTGAGCCGAATCGAGGGAGAGTAGGACTTGAGGTACCATATATGGTACTTCAAATCCAAGTCTCCCTCAATTGAACTCAATGTCGGCCCATATATGGCACTTGGTAGGACTTGAACTCCAAGTGTGGTATAAAGTGAGACTTGAGCTTGTATTGCATTAGAATTACAATTTTTAGGATATATAAATATGATTATTAAAGAAGGAAAGAGAATGTCGGGAAATGTAACAATATTGTGACATTTCCGCATATATGGTACTTCAAGTGCAAGTCTCCCTCAATTCAGCTCAATGTCGGCCCATATATGGCACTTGGTAGGACTTGAACCCCAAGTGTGGTATAAAGTCTGACTTGAGCTTGTATTGCATTAGAATTACAATTTTGAAGATATAGAAATATGATTATTAAAGCAGGAAAGACAATGTCGGGAAATGTAACAATATTGTGACACAAGGAAGAATGTAACATATATGGCACTTGGTAGGACTTGAACTTGTAAATTATTCAATAGAGCGACTTGAACTTGTAAATTATTCAACGGAGCGACTTTACAAAAAAATTCCGAAATTTCCGTTTATTCTTTTTTTTTCTTCCCTTTACATTCATCTTGTAGTTTTGGATAATAAATGCGCTCAAATGTACGCCATATTGAGGAAATAATAAACATTTTAAAAATTGACATTGAGCTGAATTAAGGGAGAGTAGGACTTGAGGTACCATATATGGTACTTCAAGTCCAAGTCTCCCTCAATTCAGCTCAATGTCGGCCCATATATGGCACTTGGTAGGACTTGAACTCCAAGAGTGGTATAAAGTCAGACTTGAGTTTGTATTGCATTATAAGTATCCACAACTATAATATGAATGTTCAGATTTTAAAAAATAAAAAGAAAAAAAAAATGCAAAAAATCGGAAGTTTTATCCCCGCACGTTGGGTCGCTGTTGGCGGAGGAAGGTGGCCTCATCTCCCGCCGGGACAAGATCCATCCTACCTTCTCATTTCCGTATATAGTATAAAGTCTGACTTGAGCTTGTATAGTATTATAATTACAATCTTTAAAATATAGAGCGACTTTACAAAAAAATTCCGCAATTTCCGTTTATTCTTTTTTTTCCTTCCCCTTACATTCATCTTATATTTGTGGATAATGAATGCGGATAAATATATGCCACAATGAGGAAATAATAAAGATTTTAAAAATGGACCTGGAGCTGAATTGAAGGAGAGTAGGACTTGAAGTACCATATATGGTACTTCAAGTCCAAGTCTCCCTCAATTGAACTCAATGTCGGCCCATATATGGCACTTGGTAGGACTTGAACTCCAAGTGTGGTATAAAAGCGGCCTTGAGCTTGTATTGCATTAGAATTACAATTTTTAAGATGTATAAATATTATTAATAAAGCAGGAAAGACAATGACGGGAAATGTAACAATATTGTGACACAAAGTAGAAGGTAACATATATGGCACTTGGTAGGACTTGAACTTGTAAATTATTCAATACAGCGACTTGAACTTGTAAATTATTCAATAGAGTGACTTTGGAAAAAATTCTGCAATTTACGTTTACTCTTTTTTTTCTTCCCTTCATATTTATTTGATAGTTGTGGATAACAAATGTTCTCAAATGTACGCCACAATGAGGAAATAAAAAGGATTTCAAAAATTGACATTGAGCCGAATCGAGGGAGAGTAGGACTTGAGGTACCATATATGGTACTTCAAGTCCAAGTCTCCCTCAATTCAGCTCAATGTCGGCCCATATATGGCACTTGGTAGGACTTGAACTCCAAGTGTGGTATAAAGTCAGACTTGAGCTTGTATTGCATTAGAATTACAATTTTGAAGATATAGAAATATGATTATTAAAGCAGGAAAGACAATGTCGGGAAATGTAACAATATTGTGACACAAGGAAGAATGTAACATATATGGCACTTGGTAGGACTTGAACCTGTAAATTATTCAATAGAGCAACTTGAACTTGTAAATTATTGAATGAAGCGACTTTACAAAAAAATTCCGAAATTTGCGTTTATTCTTTTTTTTTTCCTCCCTTTACATTCATCTTGTAGTTGTGGATAATAAATGCGCTCAAATGTACGCCACAATGAGGAAATAATAAACATTTTAAAAATTGACATTGAGCTGAATTGAGGGAGAGTAGGACTTGAGGTACCATATATGGTACTTCAAGTCCAAGTCTCCCTCAATTCAGCTCAATGTCGGCCCATATATGGCACTTGGTAGGACTTGAATTCCAAGAGTGGTACAAAGTCAGACTTGAGTTTGTATTGCATTATAAGTATCCACAACTATAATTGTGATGTTCAGCTTTTAAAAAATAAAAAAAATAAAAAAAAAAATGCAAAAAATCGGAAGTTTAATCCCCGCACGTTGGTTCACTGTTGGCGGAGGAAGGTGGCCTCATCTCCCGCCGGGACAGGATCCATCCTACCTTCTCATTTTCGTATATAGTATAAAGTCAGACTTGAGTTTGTATTGCATTAGAATTACAATTTTGAAGATATATAAATATGATTATTTAAGCAGGAAAGACAATATCGGGAAATGGAACAATATTGAGACACAAAGAAAAATGTAACATATATGGCACTTGGTAGGACTTGAACTTGTAAATTATTCAATGGAGCGACTTTACAAAAAAATTCCGCAATTTCCGTTTATTGTTTTTTTTTCTTCCCTTTACATTCATCTTGTAGTTTTGGATAATAAATGCGCTCAAATGTACGCCACAATGAGGAAATAATAAACATTTTAAAAATTGACATTGACCTGAATTGAGGGAGAGTAGGACTTGAGGTACCATATATGGTACTTCAAGTCCAAGTCTCCCTCAATTCAGTTCAATGTCGGCCCATATATATCACTTGGTAGGACTTGAACTCCAAGTGTGGTGTAAAGTCAGACTTGAGCTTGTATTGCATTAGAATTACAATTTTTCAAATGTATTAATATGATTATGAAAGCAGGAAAGGCAATGTTGGGAAATGTAGCAATATTGGGACACAAGGAAGAATGTAACATATATGGCACTTGGTAGGACTTGAACTTGTAAATTATTCAATAGAGCGACTTAACATAAAATTCCGCAATTTCCGTTTATTTGTTTTTCCTTTTACATTTGTTTGAGAGTTGTGGATAATAAATGCGCTCAAATGTACGCAACAATAAGGAAATAAAAAGGACTTCAAAAATTGACATTGAGGTGAATTGAGGGAGAGTAGGACTTGAGGCACCATATATGGTACTTCAAGTCCAAGTCTCCCTCAATTCAGCTCAATGTCGGCCCATATATCTCACTTGGTAGGATTTGAATTCCAAGTGTGGTATAAAGTCAGACTTGAGCTTGTCTGGCATTATAATTACAATTTTTAATATGTATAAATACGATTATTAATGAGGGAAAGACAATGTCGGAAAATGTAACAATATTGTGACACAAAGAAAAATGTAACATATATGGCACTTGGTAGGTCTTGAACTTGTAAATTATTCAATAGAGTGACTTTACAAAAAATTCCACAATTTCCCTTTATTCTTTTTTTTCTTCCCTTTACAGTCACCTTGTAGTTGTGGATAATAAATGCGCTGAAATGTACGCCACAATGAGGAAATAATAAACATTTTAAAAATTGAAATTGAGGTGAATTGATGGAGAGTAGGACTTAAGGTACCATATATGGTACTTCAAGTCCAAGTCTCCCTCAATTCAGCTCAATGTCGGCCCATATACGGCACTTGGTATTTCTTGAACTCCAAGTGTGGTATAAAGTCAGACTTTGAGCACGTATTGCATATTAATTACAATTTTGAAGATATATAAATATGATTATTAAAGCAGGAAAGAAAATGTAGGGAAATGTGACAATATTGTGACATTTCCGCATATATGGTACTTCAAGTCATAGTCTCCCTCAATTCAGCTCAATATCGGCCCATATATGGCACTTGGTAGGACTTGAACTCCAAGTGTGGTATAAAGTTAGACTTGAGCTTGTCTGGCATTATAATTACAATTTTTAATATGAACAAATATGATTATTAATGAGGGAAAGACAATGTCGGAAAATGTAACAATATTGTGACCCAAAAAAAATGTAACATATGTGGCACTTGGTAGGACTTGAACTTGTAAATTATTCAATAGAGCGACCTTACAAAAAAATTCCGCAATTTCCGTTTATTCTTTTTTTCCTTCCCTGTACATTCATCTTGTAGTTTTGGATAATAAACGCGCTCAAATGTACGCCACAATGAGGAAATAATAAATATTTATAATTTGACATTGAATTGAATTGAGGGAGAGTAGGACTTGAGATACCATATATGGAACTTCAAGTCCAAGGCTCCCTAAATTCAGCTCATTGTCGGCCCATATATGGCACTTGGTAGGACTTGAACTCCAAGTGTGGTATAAAGGCGGCTTTGAGCTTGTCTTGCATTAGAATTACAATTTTTAAGATGTATAAATATTATTAATAAAGCAGGAAAGAGAATGTCGGGAAATGTAACAATATTGTGACACAAAGTAGAAGGTAACATATATGGCACTTGGTAGGACTTGAACTTGTAAATTATTCAATACAGCGACTTGAACTTGTAAATTATTCAATGAGTGACTTTGTAAAAAATTCCGCAATTTACGTTTACTCTTTTTTTTCTTCCCTTCACATTTATTTGATAGTTGTGGATAATAAATGTTCTCAAATGTACGCCACAATGAGGAAATAAAAAGGATTTCAAAAATTGACATTGAGCCGAATCGAGGGAGAGTAAGACTTGAGGTACCATAAATGGTACTTCAAGTCCAAGTGTACCTCAATTCAGCTCAATGTCGGCCCATATATGGCACTTGGTAGGACTTGAACTCCAAGTGTGGTATAAAGTCAGACTTGAGCTTGTATTGCATTAGAATTACAATTTTGAAGATATAGAAATATGATTATTAAAGCAGGAAAGACAATGTCGGGAAATGTAACAATATTGTGACACAAGGAAGAATGTAACATATATGGCACTTGGTAGGACTTGAACCTGTAAATTATTCAATAGAGCGACTTGAACTTGTAAATTATTGAATGAAGCGACTTTACAAAAAAATTCCGAAATTTGCGTTTATTCTTTGTTTTTTCTTCCCTTTACATTCATCTTGTAGTTGTGGATAATAAATGCGCTCAAATGTACGCCACAATGAGGAAATAATAAACATTTTAAAAATTGACATTGAGCTGAATTGAGGGAGAGTAGGACTTTAGGTACCATATATGGTACTTCAAGTCCAAGTCTCCCTCAATTCAGCTCAATGTCGGCCCATATATGGCACTTGGTAGGACTTGAACTCCAAGAGTGGTACAAAGTCAGACTTGAGTTTGTATTGCATTATAAGTATCCACAACTATAATTGTAATGTTCAGCTTTTAAAAAATAAAAAAAAATAAAAAATGCAAAAAATCGGAAGTTTAATCCCCGCAAGTTGGTTCGCTGTTGGCGGAGGAAGGTGGCCTCATCTCCCGCCGGGACAGGATCCATCCTACCTTCTCATTTTCGTATATAGTATAAAGTCAGACTTGAGTTTGTATTGCATTAGAATTACAATTTTGAAGATATATAAATATGATTATTGAAGCAGGAAAGACAATATCGGGAAATGGAACAATATTGAGACACAAAGAAAAATGTAACATATATGGCACTTGGTAGGACTTGAACTTGTAAATTATTCAATGGAGCGACTTTACAAAAAAATTCCGCAATTTCCGTTTATTCTTTTTTTTTCTTCCCTTTACATTCATCTTGTAGTTTTGGATAATAAATGCGCTCAAATGTACGCCACAATGAGGAAATAATAAATATTTTAAAAATTGACATTGACCTGAATTGAGGGAGAGTAGGACTTGAGGTACCATATATGGTACTTCAAGTCCAAGTCTCCCTCAATTCAGTTCAATGTCGGCCCATATATCTCACTTGGTAGGATTTGAACTCCAAGTGTGGTGTAAAGTCAGACTTGAGCTTGTATTGCATTAGAATTACAATTTTTCAAATGTATTAATATGATTATGAAAGCAGGAAAGGCAATGTCGGGAAATGTAGCAATTTTGGGACACAAGGAAGAATGTAACATATATGGCACCTGGTAGGACTTGAACTTGTAAATTATTCAATAGAGCGACTTAACAAAAAATTCCGCAATTTCCGTTTATTTGTTTTTCTTTTTACATTTGTTTGAGAGTTGTGGATAATAAATGCGCTCAAATGTACGCAACAATAAGGAAATAAAAAGGACTTCAAAAATTGACATTGAGGTGAATTGAGGGAGAGTAGGACTTGAGGCACCATATATGGTACTTCAAGTCCAATTCTCCCTCAATTCAGCTCAATGTCGGCCCATATATCTCACTTGGTAGGATTTGAATTCCAAGTGTGGTATAAAGTCAGACTTGAGCTTGTCTGGCATTATAATTACAATTTTTAATATGTATAAATACGATTATTAATGAGGGAAAGACAATGTCGGAAAATGTAACAATATTGTGACACAAAGAAAAATGTAACATATATGGCACTTGGTAGGTCTTGAACTTGTAAATTATTCAATATAGTGACTTTACAAAAAATTCCACAATTTCCCTTTATTCTTTTTTTTCTTCCCTTTACAGTCATCTTGTAGTTGTGGATAATAAATGCGCTCAAATGTACGCCACAATGAGGAAATAATAAACATTTTAAAAATTGAAATTGAGGTGAATTGATGGAGAGTAGGACTTAAGGTACCATATATGGTACTTCAAGTCCAAGTCTCCCTCAATTCAGCTCAATGTCGGCCCATATACGGCACTTGGTAGGACTTGAACTCCAAGTGTGGTATAAAGTCAGACTTTGAGCACGTATTGCATAATAATTACAATTTTGAAGATATATAAATATGATTATTAAAGCAGGAAAGACAATGTCGGGAAATGTGACAATATTGTGACATTTCCGCATATATGGTACTTCAAGTCATAGTCTCCCTCAATTCAGCTCAATATTGGCCCATATATGGCACTTGGTAGGACTTGAACTCCAAGTGTGGTATAAAGTTAGACTTGAGCTTGTCTGGCATTATAATTACAATTTTTAATATGAAAAAATATGATTATTAATGAGGGAAAGACAATGTCGGAAAATGTAACAATATTGTGACCCAAAAAAAAATGTAACATATGTGGCACTTGTTAGGACTTGAACTTTTAAATTATTCAATAGAGCGACCTTGCAAAAAAATTCCGCAATTTCCGTTTATTCTTTTTTTTCCTTCCCTTTACATTCATCTTGTAGTTTTGGATGATAAACGCGCTCAAATGTACGCCACAATGAGGAAATAATAAATATTTTAAATTTGACATTGAACTGAATTGAGGGAGAGTAGGACTTGAGGTACCATATATGGAACTTCAAGTCCAAGGCTCCCTAAATTCAGCTCATTGTCAGCCCATATATGGCACTTGGTAGGACTTGAACTCCAAGTGTGGTATAAAGTCAGACTTCAGCTTGTGTTGCATTAGAGATACAATTTTTAAGATGTATAAATATGATTATTAAAGTAGTAAAGACAATGTCGAGAAATGTAACAATATTGTGACACAAGGAAGAATGTAACATATATGGCACTTGGTAGGACTAGAACTTGTAAATTATTCAATAGAACGACTTTACAAAAAATTCTTCAATTTCCGTTTTTTCTTTTTTTCTTCCTTTTACATTTATTTCATAGTTGTGGATAATAAATGCGCTCAAATGTATGCCACAATGAGGAAATAAAAAGGATTTCAAAAATTGACATTGAGCTGAATTGAGGGAGAGTAGGACTTGAGGTACCATATATGGTACTTCAAGTCCAAGGCTCCCTCAATTCAGCTCAATGTCGGCCCATATATGGCACTTGGTAGGACTTGAACTCCAAGTGTGGTATAAAGTCTGACTTGAGCTTGTATTGCATTAGAATTACCATTTTCAAGATGTATAAATATGATTATTAAAGCAGGAAAGACAATGTCGGGAAATGTAACAATATTGGGACACAAGGAAGAATGTGGCATATATGGCAATTGGTAGGACTTGAACTTGTAAATTATTCAATAGAGCGACTTTACAGAAAAATTCCGCAATTTCCGGTTTTTTTTTTTTTTTCTTCCTTTTACATTTATTTGATAGTTGTGGATAATAAATGCGCTCAAATGTATGCCACAATGAGGAAATAAAAAGGATTTCAAAAATTGACATTGAGCTGAATTGAGGGAGAGTAGGACTTGAGGTACCATATATGGTACTTCAAGTCCAAGTCTCCCTCAATTCAGCTCAATGTCGGCATGTATATGGCACTTGGTAGGACTGGAACTCAAAGTGTGGTATAAACTTGGACTTGAGCTTGTATTCCATAATAATTACAATTTTTAAGACATATAAATATGATTATTAATGCAGGAAAGAGAATGTCGGGAAATGTAACAATATTGTGACATTTCCGCATATATGGTACTTCAAATCCAAGTCTCCCTCGATTCAGCTCAATATCGGCCCATATATGGCGCTTGTTATGACTTGAACTTGTAAATTATTCAATAGAGCGACTTTATAAAAAATTCCACAATTTCCGTTTATTCTTTTTTTTCTCCCCTTTACATTCATCTTGTAGTTGTGGATAAAAAATGCGCTCAAATGTACGCCACAATGAGGAAATAATAAACAATTTAAAATTTGACATTCAGCTAAATTGAGGGAGAGTAGGACTTGAGGTACCATATATGGTACTTCAAGTCCAAGGCTCCCTCAATACAGCCTAATATCGGCCCATATATGGCACTTAGTAGGACTTGAACTCCAAGTGTGGTATAAAGTCTGACTTGAGCTTGTATTGCATGAGAATTACAATTTTTAAGATGTATAAATATGATTATTAAAGCAGGAAAGACAATGTCGGGAAATGTAACAATATTGGGACACAAGGATGTATGTAACATATATGGCACTTGGTAGGACTTGAACTTGTAAATTATTCAATAGAGCGACTTTACAAAAAATTCCGCAATTTCCGTTCATTTGTTTTTCCTTTTACATTTATTTGATAGTTGCTGATAATAAATGCGCTCAAATGTACGCAACAATGAGGAAATAATAAACATTTTTAAAATTGACATTGAGTTGAATTGAGGGAGAGTAGGAATTGAGGTACCATATATGGTACTTCAAGTCCAAGTCTCCCTCAATTCAGCTCAATGTCGGCCCATATATGGCCCTTGGTAGGACTTGAACTCCAAGTGTGGTATAAAGTCTGACTTGAGCTTGTATTGCATTAGAAAATACAATTTTTAAGATGTACAAATATGATTATTAAAGCAAGAAAGACAATGTCGGGAAATGTAACAATATTGGGACACAAGGAAGAATGTAACATATTTGGCACTTGGTAGGACTTGAACTTGTAAATTATTCAATAGAGCGACTTTACAAAAAATTCCGCAATTTCCGTTTATTTGTTTTTCCTTTTACATTTATTTGATAGTTGTGGATAATAAATGCGCTCAAATGTACGCAACAATGAGGAAATAAAAACAACTTCAAAAATTGAGGGAGAGTAGGACTTGAGCTACCATATACGGTACTTCAAGTCCAAGTGTACCTCAATTCAGCTCAATGTCGGCCCATATATGGCACTTGGTAGGACTTGAACTCCAAGTGTGGTATAAAGTCAGACTTGAGCTTGTACTGCATAATAATTACAATTTTTAAGATATATAAATATGATTATTTATGCAGGAAAGACAATGTCGGGAAATGTAACAATATTGGGACACAAGGATGTATGTAACATAGATGGCACTTGGTATGACTTGAACTCCAAATGTGGTATAAAGTCAGACTTGAGCTTGTATTGCATAATAATTACAATTTTCAAGATGCATAAATATGATTATTTATGCAGGAAAGACAATGTCGGGAAATGTAACAATACTGGGACACAAGGAAGAATGTAACATATATGGCACTTGGTAGGACTTGAACTTGTAAATTATTCATTAGAGCGACTTTACAAAAAAATTCCGCAATTTCTGTTCATTTGTTTTTCCTTTTACATTTATTTGATAGTTGTGGATAATAAATGCGCTCAAATGTACGCAACAATGAGGAAATAAAAAGGATTTCAAAAATTGACATTGAGGTGAATTGAGGGAGAGTAGGACTTGAGCTACCATATACGGTACTTCAAGTCCAAGTGTACCTCAATTCAGCTCAATGTCGGTCCACATATGGCACTTGGTAGGACTTGAACTTGTAAATTATTCAATAGTGCGAGTTTACAAAAAATTCCACAATTTCCGTTTATTCTTTTTTTTTCTTCCCTTTACATTCATCTTGTAGTTGTGGATAATAAATGCGCTCAAATGTACGCCACAATGAGGAAATAATAAACATTTTAAAAATTGACATTGAGCTGAATTGAGAGAGAGAGTAGGACTTGAGGTACCATATATGGTACTTCAAGTCCAAGTCTCCCTCAATTCAGCTCAATGTCGGTCCACATATGACACTTGGTAGGACTTGAACTCCAAGTGTGGTATAAAGTGAGACTTGAGCTTGTATTGCATAATAATTACAATTTTCAAGATATATAAATATGATTATTTATGCAGGAAAGACAATGTCGGGAAATGTAACAATATTGTGACATTTCCGCATATTTGGTACTTCATTTCCAAGTCTCCCTCAATTCAGCTCAAGGTCGGTCCATATATGGCATTTGGTAGGACTTGAACTTGTAAATTATTCAATACAGCGACTTTACAAAAAATTCCACAATTTCCGTTTATTCTTTTTTTTTCTTCCCTTTACATTCATCTTGTAGTTGATGATAATAAATGCGCTCAAATGTACGCCACAATGAGGAAATAATAAACATTCTAAAAATTGACATTGAGCTGAATTGAGGGAGAGTAGGACTTGAGGTACCATATATGGGACTTCAAGTCCACGTCTCCCTCAATTCAGCTCAATGTCGGCCCATATATGGCACTTGGTAGTACTTGAACTCCAAGTGTGGTATAAAGTCAGATTTGAGCCTGTATGCCATTAGAACTACAATTTTTAAGATGTATAAATATGATTATTAAAGCAAGAAAGACAAGGTCGGGAAATGTAACAATATTGGGACACAAGGAAGAATGTAACATAGATGGCACTTGGTAGGACTTGAACCTGTAAATTATTAAATAGAGCGACTTTACAAAAAAATTCTGCAATTTCCGTTTTTCCTTTTTTTCTTCCTATTACATTTATTTGATAGTTGTGGATAATAAATGCGCTCAAATGTACGCCACAATGAGGAAATAAAAAGGATTTCAAAAATTGACATTGAGCTGAATTGAGGGAGAGTAGGACTTGAGGTACCATATATGGTACTCCAAGTCCAAGTCTCCCTCAATTCAGCTCAATGTCGGCCCATATATGGCACTTGGTAGGACATGAACTCCAAGTGTGGTATAAAGTCAGACTTGAGCTTGTCTGGCATTATAATTACAATTTTCAATATGAACAAATATGATTATTAATGAAGGAAAGACAATGTCGGGAAATGTAACAATATTGGGACACAAGGAAGAATGTAACATATTTGGCACTTGGTAGGACTTGAACTTGTAAATTATTCAATAGAGCGACTTTACAAAAAATTCCGCAATTTCCGTTCATTTGTTTTTCCTTTTACATTTATTTGATAGTTGTGGATAATAAATGCGCTCAAATGTACGCAACAATGAGGAAATAAAAACAACTTCAAAAATTGAGGGAGAGTAGGACTTGAGCTACCATGTACGGTACTTCAAGTCCAAGTGTACCTCAATTCAGCTCAATGTCGGCCCATATATGGCACTTGGTAGGACTTGAACTCCAAGTGTGGTATAAAGTCAGACTTGAGCTTGTACTGCATAATAATTACAATTTTTAAGATATATAAATATGATTATTTATGCAGGAAAGACAATGTCGGGAAATGTAACAATATTGGGACACAAGGATGTATGTAACATAGATGGCACTTGGTATGACTTGAACTCCAAATGTGGTATAAAGTCAGACTTGAGCTTGTATTGCATAATAATTACAATTTTCAAGATGCATAAATATGATTATTTATGCAGGAAAGACAATGTCGGGAAATGTAACAATACTGGGACACAAGGAAGAATGTAACATATATGGCACTTGGTAGGACTTGAACTTGTAAATTATTCATTAGAGCGACTTTACAAAAAAATTCCGCAATTTCTGTTCATTTGTTTTTCCTTTTACATTTATTTGATAGTTGTGGATAATAAATGCGCTCAAATGTACGCAACAATGAGGAAATGAAAAGGATTTCAAAAATTGACATTGAGGTGAATTGAGGGAGAGTAGGACTTGAGCTACCATATACGGTACTTCAAGTCCAAGTGTACCTCAATTCAGCTCAATGTCGGTCCACATATGGCACTTGGTAGGACTTGAACTTGTAAATTATTCAATAGTGCGAGTTTACAAAAAATTCCACAATTTCCGTTTATTCTTTTTTTTTCTTCCCTTTACATTCATCTTGTAGTTGTGGATAATAAATGCGCTCAAATGTACGCCACAATGAGGAAATAATAAACATTTTAAAAATTGACATTGAGCTGAATTGAGAGAGAGAGTAGGACTTGAGGTACCATATATGGTACTTCAAGTCCAAGTCTCCCTCAATTCAGCTCAATGTCGGTCCACATATGACACTTGGTAGGACTTGAACTCCAAGTGTGGTATAAAGTGAGACTTGAGCTTGTATTGCATAATAATTACAATTTTCAAGATATATAAATATGATTATTTATGCAGGAAAGACAATGTCGGGAAATGTAACAATATTGTGACATTTCCGCATATTTGGTACTTCATTTCCAAGTCTCCCTCAATTCAGCTCAAGGTCGGTCCATATATGGCATTTGGTAGGACTTGAACTTGTAAATTATTCAATACAGCGACTTTACAAAAAATTCCACAATTTCCGTTTATTCTTTTTTTTTCTTCCCTTTACATTCATCCTGTAGTTGATGATAATAAATGCGCTCAAATGTACGCCACAATGAGGAAATAATAAACATTCTAAAAATTGACATTGAGCTGAATTGAGGGAGAGTAGGACTTGAGGTACCATATATGGGACTTCAAGTCCACGTCTCCCTCAATTCAGCTCAATGTCGGCCCATATATGGCACTTGGTAGTACTTGAACTCCAAGTGTGGTATAAAGTCAGATTTGAGCCTGTATGCCATTAGAACTACAATTTTTAAGATGTATAAATATGATTATTAAAGCAAGAAAGACAAAGTCGGGAAATGTAACAATATTGGGACACAAGGAAGAATGTAACATAGATGGCACTTGGTAGGACTTGAACCTGTAAATTATTAAATAGAGCGACTTTACAAAAAAATTCTGCAATTTCCGTTTTTCCTTTTTTTCTTCCTATTACATTTATTTGATAGTTGTGGATAATAAATGCGCTCAAATGTACGCCACAATGAGGAAATAAAAAGGATTTCAAAAATTGACATTGAGCTGAATTGAGGGAGAGTAGGACTTGAGGTACCATATATGGTACTCCAAGTCCAAGTCTCCCTCAATTCAGCTCAATGTCGGCCCATATATGGCACTTGGTAGGACTTGAACTCCAAGTGTGGTATAAAGTCAGACTTGAGCTTGTATTGCAATATAATTACAATTTTTAAAATATATAAATATGATTTATTAAAGCAGGAAAGACAATGTCGGGAAAATTCAAGGTGTGCGACTTGGAAGAAATGTCAAGTGGAAGTCCCGACTTTTGCATGTCAACAATGATAAATAAGTGAGGAGAGCAACTTTACAAAAAAAAGTTCCACCATTTTGCGTTTTTCTTGTTTTTTCATCTCTTTATATTTATTTGAGAGTTGTAGATAATAAATGTGTTCAAAGGTACGCCACAATGAGGAAATAATAAACATTTTAAGAATTGACATTGAGCTGCATTGAGGGAGACTTGGACTTGAGGTACTCAATGTCAGCCCATATATGGCACTTGGTAGGACTTGAACTCCAAGTGTGGTATAAAGTCAGACTTCAACCTGCATTGCATTATAATTACAATTTTAAAATATATGAATATAATTTATTAAAGCAGGAAAGACAATGTCATGAAATTCAAGGTTTTCGACTTTGAAGAAATGTCAGGTGTAAGTCCCGACTTTTGCATGTCAACAATGATAAATGAGTGAGGAGGGCGACTTTATAAAAAAATTCCGCAATTTGCGTTTATTCTTTTTTTCCATTCCTTTACATTAATCTTACAGTTGTGGATAATAAATGCGGTTAAATATACGCCAAAATAAGGAAATGATAAAGATTTTAAAAATTGACATTGAGCTGAATTGAGAGAGACTAGGACTTGAGGTGCCATATATGGTACCTCAAGTCCAAGTCTCCCATAATTCAGCTCAATGTTGGCCCATATATGGCAATTGGTAGGAGTTGAACACCAAGTCGGCCCACTACTACCATATGTGGATTAAAGTCAGACTTGAGCTTGTACTGCACTCTTAACACAATTTTTAATATTAAATTTTCTATGGAAATATAATGAGGAAAGACAAAATCGGAAAATTGAAAGATTGCGACTTTGAAGACAAGTCGAACATATATGGCACTTGGTAGGACTTGGACTTGTAAATTATTCAATAGAGCGACTTCACAAAAATTTGTCCAATGTGCTTTTATTCTCCTTTTTTCTTCCCCTTATATTTATTTGATAGTTGTGGATAATAAATGGGCTTAAAGGTACGCCACAATAAGGAAATAATAAAGATTTTTAAAATTGATATTGAGCTGAACTGAGGGAGACAAGGACTTGAGGTACTATATATTGCACCTCAAGTCCAAGTCTCCCTCATTCAGCTGAATGCCGGCCCATATATGGCTCTTGGTAGGACTTGAATGGTATTAAGGCAGACTTGAACTTGTATTGCATTCTTAATATAATTTTTAATACATGGAAATGTAAGCAGGAAAGACAAAATCGGGAAATTGAAAAATTGCAACTTTGAAGACAAGTCGGACATATGGTACCTCACACCCAAGTCTTAGGGTTAGGGTTAGGGTTGGGGTTAGAGTTAGCATTGTGGTCAGTGTTTAATTTGTTTTAAAATCCCGACATTTGCTTTTTTAGAAACATAAAATTGGTACGGACGATTAGATATTGCTACCAGATAGCTTAAAATCGCTCAATTGAATGTTGCGACTTTGCAAAAAATGTCTATTTGAAAATCCCGATTTTTACAAAAATTGCGTATTTGTGTTTCAACCTTTAATTTCCTTCCCTATATATGTAAATAATAATTGTGGGTGACTTGTGTGGTTGGATGTAATGTTTCAGAAGTACTTTGTAACCAATTTAGGTCATCAAACTTGAAAATAAAAGCTTGTACTGAAGCATACCTTTAATGCGCATATTTCATATTCTGAAGTAGTAAGGGGGGCACCTCAAGCTTCAAAGTAGTAACAGGGGCACTATATGTTTTAATTCAACTTATAATTTAACAAGTTTAATAAATAAGATAAGTTATAATGCACGGAGTGTGTGATAATTGCATCCAAAAAGGTTAAAGTCGGGAA
Source organism: Hermodice carunculata (assembly GCA_964020975.1). NCBI lineage: Eukaryota > Metazoa > Annelida > Polychaeta > Eunicida > Amphinomidae > Hermodice > Hermodice carunculata. The sequence goes on along the minus strand of OZ026626.1, from coordinate 62,544,556 downwards.
ATCTTGATTTTGGCGACTTTGACAAAATATCCGTCGTGAATCCTGATTTTCAAATTAACAAGTGAAAATTGTATAAAATTGTAGCAGTAATGATATAAATTGTCCCTTAAGTTCCTATTTAAAGTGCCACATATGGTCCCATACATGTTGCCAAGTCCAGTTAGGTGAGGACTTGAAGTGCCATATATGGCACCAAAGTCCTAACCTCCCCAGACTAGAGTTTCAGATTGGTGAAACTCTTTTTTATTGATTTAAATGGCTGAAAGCATAAAGAACCAAACAGGGGGACCCAAGAGACCCCAAAGGCGAAGGGGGCGCAGGCGCGGCTGCGCCCGCGCCTCCTTATTTTAAGAGGAAATGTAAGGTTTCAGGAAGTTAAGCAAAGGGAGAAGCTTGTCCCTTTGAGGTGGATTCCACATGTGGTGCCTGCCAGGTACCATATATGGCACCTGCAAGCTAGGTGCCATATATGGTTCCTGGCAGGTGCCAGACTTGGTTCCTGCCAGGAACCATATATGGCACCTGGCAAGTGCACATGTGGTACTTGGCTTTAGACATGTACCACATATGGCACCCATGTTAAAGTAATGGGGGACCCCCAGGTACCATATATGGCACCTATGTTAAACCAATGGGGCTGTATTTAGGACCTCAAGTCCAAGTTTCCCTGGACTTGGGACCATGTCCTTTATGTAATGAGAGGCTAATATGATGTACATACTGCTGATTTAAGGCATTATTAATTGATTTCAGAATTTTTTTATGCTTCAAAGCTTGCATATCTCTGACTTCACCAATATGATTGGCAAATTCAGCTTCATTAGTTATTAAGTTTTTTAAACCTCTGTTGTAGATATAAGGAGCGGGCACATTATATATGGTCGTAAAGTACAGGGAAGAGGCTTTTGCAGTGAAAGTATAAGCACACTCTCTTTCTCCCCCCCCCCCCCCTCCATTAAAAAAACTCAGGTGCTAGATTGATCGCATTTCATTTTTATTATTTTTATTTTTTTTAAGTTATTTTTTTACTCTTATTCTTAACTATATTTTTTAAAATTTGTTTTTACTCACATCCTTGATTTTTTATTATTAGTATTGTTTTTATACTCTTACCCTTAATTTTTTTTTATCATTTATTTTTCACTGTTTTCATTATTTTTTTAAATATTTGTTTCTAACTCTTATCCTTAATTTTTTTTATTATTTTGTTTTTTACTCTTATCCTTAGATCAATATTTATAATTACAATTTTTCAATTATATAAATATGATTTATTAAAGCAGGAAAGACAATGTCGGCAAATTCAAATTCAAGAAATGTTAGGTGTAAGTCCCTATTCTCCCTCAATTCAGCTCAATATCGACCCATATATGGCACTTAAGTCTACACATTATGTATAGGGAACGGCCACAATATATATATGGTTTTAAAGCATATTGTCCAAGCTTTACAATGGTGTATTGAAATAAAAAATATATTGAATTTAGGGGGAGTAACTTTTGCTGCAAGAATGTTATATTTTCAGATAATTTTGAGCTGAATTGAGGGAGAGTTGGACTTGAGGTACCATATATGGCAGACCACCACCTTATTTGATATGCATTCAGACTTGAGCTTGTATTCCATTATTTTTACATTTTTTCATATATGTAAATATGATTTATTAAAGCAGTAAAGACAATGTCAGCAAATTCAAGGTTTGCGACTTTGAAGAAATGTCAGGTGTAAGTCCCTATTCTCCCCCAATTCAGCTCAATGTCGGCCCACATATGGCACTTTGGTATACACATTACGTATAGGGAATGGGCAAAATATATATATGGTTTTAAAGCATATTGTTCAAGCTTTGCAATGGTGTATTGAAATAAAAAATATATTGAAGCTAGGGGTAGGAACTTTTGCGGCAAGAATGTTATATATTTCATATAATTTTGAGCTGAATTGAGGGAGAGTTGGACTTTAGGTACCATATATGGCAGACCACCACCTTATTTGATATACATTCAGACTTGAGCTTGTATTGCACTATAATTACAAATTTTTATCTATGTAAATATATTTTATTAAAGCAGGAAAGACAATGTCGGAAAATTCAAGGTTTGTGACTTGGAAGAAATGTCAGGTGTAATTCCTGACTTTTGTATGTCAAAAAGGATAAATGAGGGAGGAGAGCGACTTTATAAAAAATATTCTGCAATTTACGTTTATTCAAGTTTTTCCTCCTGTATATTTATTTGATAGTTGTGGATAACAAATGCACTCAAATGTACGCCGCAATGAGGAAATAATAAAGATTTTAAAAATTGACATTGAGCTGAATTGAGGGAGACTTGGACTTGAGGTACGATATAAGGCACATCAAGTCCTAGTCTCCCTCAATTCAGCTCAATGTTAGCCCATATATGTCACTTGGTAGGACTTGAACTCCAAGTGCGGTATAAAGTCAGACTTGAGCTTGTATTGCATTATAATTACATTTTTTAAAAATATATAAATATGATTTATAAAAGCAGGAAAGACAATGTCAGGAAATTCATGCTTTGCGACTTTGAAGAAATGTCAGGTGTAAGTCCATAGCCTGCCTCAATTCAGCTCAATGTTGGCCCATATATAACACTTACATATACACATTACGTATAGGGAACGGCCGCAATATATATCCGGTTTAAAAGCACATTGCCTAAGCTTTACAATGATGTATTGAAATAAAATATATATTAAATTTAGGGGGAGTAACCCTTGCTACAAGAAAGGTTTATTTCCAGATATGTATGTTGCGTTCCCCGTGCCCAGCCGTCATGAACAGCTGAAATATAATTTTTTTAAAACCTCCTTCGTGCACATAACGTATAGGCAACGGCCGCAATATATATATATGGCTTTAAAATACATTGCCTAAGCTTTACAATGGTGTATTGAAATAAAATATATATTGAATTTAGGGGGAGTAACCCTTGCTACAAGAAAGGTGTATTTCCAGAATTTTATGTTACGTGCCCCGTGCCCAGCTGATAAGAAAAGCTGCAATATTACCCTTTTTGATCCCCTTTTGCGCAAGCCACTTAAAAGAAATGGAAACAATGTGTATATGACTGTAAAGTACATTTCCTGAGCTTCAAAATGGTGTATATAAATTAAATATACATTGAATCTAAAGAGAGTAACTCTTGTTATAAGGTTGGTGAAAATCCGGTTATTTTCGTTGCGTTTTACCGTGAACTCAGCCGACACCAACAGCTGGAATATAACTTTTTTGAAACGCTTTTTGTACAAATCACTCATAGGGAATCACCACAATACATATATGGTTGAAAAGCACATTTCCTGATTGTTACAATGATGTATAGAAATAAAATATATGTTATATGTAGAGGGATTACCAATTATTCCAAGACTGGTGTATTTCCAAATATTTTTGTTGTGTTTCCTGTACAAAGAGCCGACACCAACAGCTGAACCATTACATTTTTGAAACCTCTTTCGTCAAAATGACAGTATGGAGATGCCCACAATATATATTGTTGTAAAGAACATTTTCTGACCTTTACGAGGGTATATAGAAATAGGATATACATTGAAACTAGAAAGAGTAACTCTGGTTACAAGGATGGTGAATATCCAGTTACTTTTGTTGCGTTTCTCGTACACAGAGCAGACACCAACTGCTGAAATAGTACTTTTTTTGAAACCTATTTTGTGTAAATTGCTTATAGGGAATGGCCAAAATATATATATGGTTGAAAAGCACATTTTCTGAGCTTTATAAAAATGTATAGGAATAAAATATACATTAAATGTAGAGAGAGTACCCTTTGTTATAAAAATGGTGTATTTCGAAATATTTTTGTTGCACCTGGTAGGACTTGGAACTCCAAGTCGGCCCAATATTACCATATGTGGTAAAAAGTCAGACTTGCGTGAGGACAAGTGTATACTCATTGGCATTCAACTTGATCTTTTGCCATCTTTCAAAAATTGATCTTGTCTCACTTCAATGAGCTTGACACAATCAACTGGTTCAGGCATTTGTTTTGGCACCTGACTCAATGCCATGGCGCGCTTGGGCATGAGACTGACTAATGCCCTTATGGGTGCCCTTGTTGAGGGATTGTACTGCAGCGTTCAAGTGCTTTATCACGTCGCACAGTGTCCTGTTGGTGGGAAAGATATCTGTCCAATTTAACAGGTATTCAAAGTACAACCTGATGTCCTGGTTGTAGTTCTTGATGGTACTACACCTGACAACATGACTTATATTGTCAAAGATGCTCATATCATCTTAATGGTGGGAACAAACCTGATCGAGAGGAGGCCCGAAAGGATAATGCCACAGATGGAGAGTTTGGTGAAGAGTTTGATGGAGAAATGTCCCAAAGCAAAGATTGTAATAACATCGATTCTGCCAAGGCCGAGGGATTTTCAGAAAACCCAGGGGAGGGAGAAAGAGGAGGCGAACATATTTCTATACACCATTGTAAAGCTCAGGAAATGTGCTTTAAAACTATATATATGTTGTTGCAATTTATTACATTTCATGAGCACAAGAGCGTTTACAAAAATGTGATACTTTAGCGGGTGGTGTTGGCTGTGTGTACGGAAGCGCAACAAAATTCTCCGGATATACATCAAACTTGTAGCAAGTGTTTCTCCCTTTTAATTCAGTACACATTTTATTTCTATACACCTTTGTAAAGCTCAGGAAATGTCCTTTAGAATCAAATATATATTGTGGCATTTGTTACATCTCATTAGCACAAGAGTGTTTACAAAAATGTGAAACTTCAGGCGGTGGTGTTGGCTGTGTGTATGGAAGCGCAACAATTTCTCCGGATATACATCAAACTTGTAGCACGCATTTCTCCCTTTAAATCCAGTAACATTTTATTTCTATACACTATTGTAAAGCTCAGGAAATGTCCCTTAAAACCATATATATGTTGTGGCTATTTATTACATCTGATTAGCACAAATCCTAAATTTTCAAACCTCATTCGTGCATGTTAAGTATAAGGATTGGCCACAATATATATATATGTTTTTAAAGCACATTTCTAAGCTTTACATTGATGTATTGAAATAAAATATATATTGAATCCAGGGGGAGTAACCCTTGTTACCAGAAAGGCGTATTTCCAGATATTTGCCTTGCGTTTCCCGTGCACAGCCGACACGAACACCTGAAATATATATTTTTTTAAAACCTCCTTAGTGCACATTACGTATAGGGATCGGCCACAATATATATATGGTTTTAAAGCACATTGTCTAACCTTTATAAAGATGTGTTAAAATAAAATATATATGGAATTTAGGGGGGTAACCCTTGGTACAAGAAATGTGTACTTCCAGATATTTATGTCGCGTTTCCCGTGCACAGCCGACACGTACACCTGAAATATAATTTTTTTAAAACCTCCTTCGTGCACATTACGTATAAGGAACGGCCACAATATATGTATGGTTTTAAAGCACATTGTCTAAGCTTTATAATGATGTATTAAAATGAAATATAGATGGAATCCAAGGGGAGTAACCCATGTTGCAAGAAAGGTGTACTTCCAGATATTTATGTTGCGTTTCCCGTGCACAGGCGACACGAACACCTGAAATATATATTTTTTAAAACCTCCTTCGTGCACATTACGTATAAGGAACGGCAACAATATATATATGATTTTTAAAGCACATTGTTGAAGCTTTATAATGATGTATTGAAATAAAATATATATTGAATCAAAGGGGAGTAACCCTTGTTACAAGAAAGGTGTATTTCTAGATATTTATGTTGCGTTTCCCGTGCCCAGCCGACACGAAAAGCTGCAATATTACTCTTTTTGATTCCCTTTTGTGCAAGCTACTTATAAGAAATGCATTGCATTATAATTACAATTTTTAAAATATATATTATGATTTATTAAAGCAGGAGAGACAATGTCGGGAAATTCAAGGTTTGCGACTTTGAAGAAATGTCAGCCCACATATGGCACTCCCGACTTTTGCATGTCAACAAGGATAAATGAGGGAAGAGGTAATTGAGGCAAAAATTCCACGATTTGCGTTTAAGTATGGTATAAAGTCAGACTTGAGCTTGTATTACATTAGAATTACAATTTTGGAGATGTATATATATTATTAATAAAGCAGGAAAGACAATGTCGGGAAATGTAACAATATTGTGACACAAGGAAGAATGTAACATATATGGCACTTGGTAGAACTTGAACTTGCAAATTACTCAATTAAGCGACTTTACAAAAAATTCCACAATTTCCGTTTCTTCTTTTTTTTCTTCCCTTTACATTCATCTTGTAGTTCTGGATAATAAATGCGCTCAAATGTACGCCACAATGAAGCAATAATAAACATTTCAAAAATTGACATTGAGCTGAATTGAGGGAGAGTAGGACTTGAGGTACCATATATGGTACTTCAAGTCCAAGTCTCCCTCAATTCAGCTCAATGTCGGCCCATATATGGCACTTGGTAGGACTTGAACTCCAAGAGTGGTATAAAGTCAGACTTGAGTTTGTATTGCATTATAAGTATCCACAACTATAATATGAATGTTCAGCTTTTAAAAAATAAAAAAAAAAAAATGCAAAAAATCGGAAGTTTAATCCCCGCACGTTGGGTCGCTGTTAGCGGAGGAAGGTGGCCTCATCTCCCGCGGGACAGGATCCATCCTACCTTCTCATTTCCGTATATAGTATAAAGTCAGACTTGAGCTTGTATTGTATTATAATTACAATTTTTAAGATATAGAGCGACTTTACAAAAAAATTCCGCAATTTTCGTTTATTCTTCTTTTTTATTTCCCTTTATGGCACTTGGTAGGATTTGAACTCCAAGTGTGGTATAAAGTCAGGCTTGAGCTTGTCTTGCATTATAATTACAATTTTTAATATGTATAAATATGATTATTAATGAGGGAAAAACAATGTCGGGAAATGGAACAATATTGTGACACAAAGAAAAATGTAACATATGTGGCACTTGGTAGGACTTGAACTTGTAAATTATTCAATAGAGCGACTTTACAAAAAAATTCCGCAATTTCCGTTTATTCTTTTTTTCCTTCCCTTGACATTCATCTTATATTTGTGGATAATAAATGCGGATAAATATATGCCACAATGAGGAAATAATAAAGATTTTAAAAATTGACCTGGAGCTGAATTGAAGGAGAGTAGGACTTGAGGTACCATATATAATACTTCAAGTCCAAGTCTCCCTCAATTGAACTCAATGTCGGCCCATATATGGCACTTGGTAGGACTTGAACTCCAAGTGTGGTATAAAGTCAGACTTGAGCTTATATTGCATAATAATTACAATTTTCAAGATATATGAATATGATTATAAATGCAGGAAAGAGAATGTCGGTAAATGTAACAAAATTGTGACATTTCCGCATATATGGTACTTCAAGTCCAAGTCTCCCTCAATTCAGCTCAATGTCGGCCCATATATGGCACTTGGTAGGACTTGAACTCCAAGTGTGGTATAAAGTCAGACTTGAGCTTGTATTGCATTAGAATGACAATTTTGAAGATATATAAATATGATTATTAAAGCAGGAAAGACAATATCGGGAAATGGAACAATATTGAGACACAAAGAAAAATGTAACATATATGGCACTTGGTAGGACTTGAACTTGTAAATTATTCAATAGAGCGACTTCACAAAAAATTCCGCAATTTCGGTTTCTTCTCTTTTTTTTCTTCCTTTTACATTTATTTGATAGTTGTGGATAATAAATGCGCTCAAAAGTACGCCACAATGTGGAAATAAAAAGGATTTCAAAAATTGACATTGAGCTGAATTGAGGGAGAGTAGGACTTGAGGTACCACATATGGTACTTCAAGTCCAAGTCTCCCTCAATTCAGCTCAATGTCGGCCCATATATGGCACTTGGTAGAACTTGAACTCCAAGTGTGGTATAAAGTCAGACTTGAGCTTGTATTAAATTAGAATTACAATTTTTAAGATGTATAAATATGATTATTAAAGCAGGAAAGACAGTATTGGAAAATTCAAGGTTTGCTTCTTTGAAAAAATGACATTGAGCTGAATGAAGGGAGGGTTGGACTTGTGAGAGCACAAGTGGAGTACTGTACAGTCTCCCCCCCCCCCCCCGTTAAAAAAATCCAGGTGCTAATTTTAATGGCATTTCATTTTGCCCTGGCTGACTGGCCTGTTTTTGCAAGTGCCCAACAGACATATAAAGAAAAGCCCACAATGCGTCTATATGGCCAGTATGTGAGAGCACACTGTGCAGATAGGCACATTTTCAGGTGTTTTTATTTTTATTTTTTTAATTTTTTTAATTTTTTTTTTACTCTTTTCATTATTTTGTTTCAATTTTTTTCTACTCTTTTCCTTAATTTTTATTATTATTATTATTATTATTATTATTATTATTATTATTATTATTATTATTATTATTATTATTATTATTATTATGATGATTATTATTATTATTATTATTATTTTACTCTTATCCTTAATTTTTTCCCCTTTCTTTTTGCTTGACTGCTCTGTTGTTGAACATGCATGGTTTGCAAGTGCCCATCAGACATATGAAGAAAATCCCACAGTGCGTCTATATGGCCAGGATGATAGTTGTGGATAATAAATATGCTCAAATGTACGCCACAATGAGGAAATAATAAAGATGTTAAAAAATGACATATTTTTCTTTATCAAAATGAAAAACTGAGAAAAGTTTGACGGAAATCTCAAGTCCCAAGTCCTACGTTCCCGCAGGACTTGGGGCTTGGCAGACAAAGGAAGAAGCTTGTCCCTTTGAGGCGGTAACCATATATGGTACCTGCCAGGTACTATATATGGCACCTACAAACTAGGAACCATATATGGTTCCTGACAGGTGCCTTATATGGTTCCTGCCAGGAACCATATATGGCAACTGGCAAGTGCCACATATGGGACTTGGCTTTAGACAAGTACCATATATGGCACCCATGTTAAAGTAATGGGGGACCCCCAGGTACCATATATGGCACCTATGTTAAACCAATAGGGCTATTTTTGGGACCTCAAGTCCAAGTTTCCCTGGACTTGGGACCATGTCCTTTATGTAATGAGAGGCTAATATGATGTACATACTGCTGATTTAAGGCATTATTAATTGATTTCAGAATTTTTTCATGCTTCAAAGCTTGCATATATCTGACTTCACCAAAATGATTGGCAAATTCAGCTTCATTAATTATTAAGTTTTTTAAACCTCTGTTGTAGACATAGCGAATGGGTACAGTATATTTGGTTGTAAAGCACAAGGAAGAGGCTTTTGCAGTGAGAGTATAAGGACAGTCTCACCCCCCCCCCCCCCCCGTTAAAAAAAACTCAGGTGCTAGATTGATGGCATTTCGTTTTTATTATTTGTAGTTTTTTTTAAGTTATTTTTTTTACTCTTACTCTTAATTTTTTTTAATATTTAATTTTTTACTCTTTTCATTATTTTTTTAAAATTTGTTTTTTACTCACATCCTTGATTTTTTTCAATATTATTATTGTTTTTATACTCTTACCCTTAATTTTTTTTTATCATTTATTTTTCACTGTTTTCATTATTTTTTTAAATATTTGTTTTTAACTCTTATCCTTAATTTTTTTTATTATTTTGTTTTTTACTCTTATCCTTAGATCAATATTTAAAATTACAATTTTTCAAACATATAAATATGATTTATTAAAGCAGGAAAGACAATGTCGGCAAATTCAAATTCAAGAAATGTCAGGTGTAAGTCCCTATTCTCCCTCAATTCAGCTCAATGTCGGCCCATATATGGCACTTACGTATACACATTACCTATAGGGAACGGCCACAATATATATATGGTTTTAAAGCATATTGTTCAAGCTTTACAATGGTGTATTGAAATAAAAAAATATACTGAATCTAGGGGGAGTAACTTTTGCTGCAAGAATGTTATATTTTCAGATAATTTTGAGCTGAATTGAGGGAGAGTTGGACTTGAGGTACCATATATGGCAGACCACCACCTTATTTGATATGCATTCAGACTTGAGCTTGTATTGCATTTTTATTACAATTTTTTATATATGTAAATATGATTTATTAAGGCAGGAAAGACAATGTCGGCAAATTCAAGGTTCGCAACTTTGAAGAAATGTCAGGTGTAGTTCCCGACTTTTACATGTCAACAAGGATATTTGAGGGAGGAGAGGGACTTTATATAAAAAATTTCCGCAATTTGCGTTTATTCATGTTTTTTCTTTCCTGTATATTTATTTGATAGTTGTGGATAACAAATGCGCTCAAATGTACGCCACAATGAGGAAATAATAAACATTTCAAAAATTGACATTGAGCTGAATTGACGGAGCTTTGGACTTGAGGTACCATATATGGCACCTCAAGTCCAAGTCTCCCTCAATTCAGCTCAATGTAGGCCCATATATGGCACTTGGTAGGACTTGAATTCCAAGTATGGTATAAAGTCAGACTTGAGCTTGTATTGCGTTATAATTATAATTTCTAAAATATGTATGTGATTTATTATAGCAGGAAAGACAATGTCGGCAAATTCAAGGTTCGCGACTTTGAAGAAATGTCAGGTGTAAGTCCCTGGGTCTCCCTCAATTCAGCTCAATGTCGGCCCATATATGGCACTTACATATACACATTACGTATAGGGAACGGCCACAATATATATATGGTTTTAAAGCACATTGTCTAAGCTTTACAAAGGTGTATTGAAATAAAATATATATTGAATGCAGTGGGAGTAGCTTTTGCTGCAAGAATATTATATTTTCAGATAATTTTGAGCTGAATTGAGGGAGAGTTGGACTTGAGGTACCATATATGGCAGACCACCACCTTATTTGATATGCATTCAGACTTGAGCTTGTATTGCATTATAATTATAATTTTTTCTATATGTAAATATGATTTATTAAGGCAGGAAAGACAAAGTCGGCAAATTCAAGGTTTGCGACTTTGAAGAAATGTCAGGTGTAAGTCTCTAGTCTCCCACAATTCAGCTCAATGTCGGCCCATATCTGGCATTTACATATACACATTACGTATAGGGAACAGCCACAATATATATACATGGTTTTCAAGCACATTGTCTAAGCTTTACAAAGGTGTATTGAAATAAAATATATATTGAATGTAGTGGGAGTAACTTTTGCTGCAAGAATGTTATATTTTCAGATAATTTTGAGCTGAATTGAGGGAGAGTTGGACTTGAGGTACCATATATGGCAGACCACCACCTTATTTGATATGCATTCAGACTTGAGCTTGTATTGCATTATAATTATAATTTTTTCTATATGTAAATATGATTTATTAAGGCAGGAAAGACAAAGTCGGTCAATTCAAGGTTTGCGACTTTGAAGAAATGTCAGGTGTAAGTCTCTAGTCTCCCTCAATTCAGCTCAATGTCGGCCCATATCTGGCACTTACATATACACATTACGTATAGGGTACAGCCACAATATATATATATGGTTTTAAAGCACATTGTCTAAGCTTTACAAAAGTGTATTGAAATAAAATATATATTGAATGTAGTGGGAGTAGCTTTTGCTGCAAGAATGTTATATTTTCAGATAATTTTGAGCTGAATTGAGGGAGAGTTGGACTTGAGGTGCCATATATGGCACCTCAAGTCCAAGTCTCCCTCAATACAGCACAATGTAGGCCCATATATGGCACTTGGTAGGACTTAACTCCAAGTGTGGTATAAAGTCAGACTTGAGCTTGTATTGCGCTATAATTACAATTTTTAAAATATATAAATATGATTTATTATAGCAGGAAAGACAATATCGGCAAATTCAAGGTTCGCGACTTTGAAGAAATGTCAGGTGTAAGTCCCTAGTCTCCCTCAATTCAGCTCAATGTCGGCCCATATATGGCACCTACGTTTACACATAACGTATAGGGAACGGCCACAATATATATATGGTTTTAAAGCACATTGTCTAAGCTTTACAAAGGTGTATTGAAATAAAATATATATTGAATGTAGTGGGAGTAACTTTTGCTGCAAGAATGTTATATTTTCAGATAATTTTGAGCTGAATTGAGGGAGAGTTGGACTTGAGGTACCATATATGGCACACCACCACCTTATTTGATATGCATTCAGACTTGAGCTTGTATTCGTTATAATTACAATTTTTTCTATATGTAAATATGATTTATTAAGGCAGGAAAGACAATGTCGGCAAATTCAAGGTTCGCGACTCTGAACAAATGTTAGGTGTAAGTCTCTAGTCTCCCTCAATTCAGCTCAATGTCGGCCCATATATGGCACTTACATATACACATTACTTATAGGGAACGGCCACAATATATATATATGGTTTTAAAGCACATTGTCTAAGCTTTACAAAGGTGTATTGAAATAAAATATATATTGAATGTAGTGGGAGTAGCTTTTGCTGCAAGAATGTTATATTTTCAGATAATTTTGAGCTGAATTGAGGGAGAGTTGGACTTGAGGTACCATATATGGTACCTCAAGTCCAAGTCTCCCTCAATTCAGCTCAATGTAGGCCCATATATGGCACTTGGTAGGACTTGAACTCCAAGTGTGGTATAAAGTCAGACTTGAGCTTGTATTGCGTTATAATTACAATTTTTAAAATATATAAATATGATTTATTATAGCAGGAAAGACAATGTCGGCAAATTCAAGGTTCGCGACTTTGAGGAAATGTCATGTGTAAGTCCCTAGTCTCCCTCAATTCAGCTCAATGTCGGTCCATATATGGCACCTACGTTTACACATTACGTATAGGGAACGGCCACAATATATATATGGTTTTAAAGCACATTGTCTAAGCTTTACAAAGGTGTATTGAAATAAAATATATATTGAATGTAGTGGGAGTAACTTTTGCTGCAAGAATGTTATATATTTATAGATAATTTTGAGCTGAATTGAGGGAGAGTTGGACTTGAGGTACCATATATGGCAGACCACCACCTTATTTGATATGCATTCAGACTTGAGCTTGTATTGCATTATAATTACAATTTTTTTTATATATAATATTTTCTTATATTGTGAGCTTCATAAAGGTGTATATAAATTAAACATACGTTGAATCTAGAATGAGTAATTCATGTTACAAGTTTGGTGAATATCGGTATATTTTTACATTTATTCGGTACATAAAAGTGCTGATGTATTGTGCTAAGAAAGTTTTATCTTTTTTTTTCCTCATAAGACACAGAAAGATCTAAGAGAAATATAAGCCAGTTTGATGTACAATGGTCCCCCTTGAAGAGAGGCTACCCCATCTACAAAGACCACATCTCTGTTTGCCACAAGTATGGAATGTTACATTTTCTATGTTTTACGCGAGGTTAGGTGATTTTGTACACTGTTGTACATAAAAAGATTGACAGTATTGTTTTATTCAGTGTGTAATTTAGTTACATTCCATCTCGGAACTTCCACATTTCGTCAGTTTATTGCCATTTAGTGAACTGAAAGGTTGATTAGTGGACAATCCATGCTTTAGGGCCCTGTCAGAAAATTGCTAGTTTCTCTTGTCCAGCAACACAACAGAAAAATATGGGTAGGCAAATCGAAATTAAATAAAATTGACGTTAAAAAACCGGGAGGAGTTCTGATGTACCAAATCAGGATGGTGCGTATATGTTCAATTCTTGGTGACTACATCCAATACTTCACTTTTATCTTTTTTTAATAAGAATAGCGAATCGCTAAAGTTTATTTATAATCAGTTTCATAAAGAAAAAACTCAAAGCCAATGATGCTATACACTAAACCATTTATTGTAGAGGCTTTTTTTTTACCTGTTTAAATGTTACAGGGTCAGTAGAAAATAAAAAAAGTCTTATTATTTTACGGCCAGGAGCAATTTTTAAGGTCGGTCAGGACATGAGAAACAGATAATTTATAAGCATTGCCCTTACCAAGTTCGTGTTTCTCTGATTTACATAGACACCAAAATGTCAGTAATTTCTTTAAAAAATATATATATTGAACCTATTTTGCCTGTACAAGTCAACTCTTGTCACTGAAGTTTTACTAGACTTGAGAATAACAGACGGCCGATTTGCCTGCAATACATATAGAAATTCCCTAATTGCTTCATTAGTGGTCCTTCCGTAAGTGTTTGCAGAGAAATGCCAATGTTTCATTCAAAAATAAATTTTGAAATACCATTTAAAATTGGCAACACATATTTTGAATAGTATGATTTATAGATGAATGTCTAGATTTGCAACTTTATTAGAAACTGAATACTAAAATGTTATAAATAAATTACCTGTTTGGAAATGAACATAGCATAATAGATTAGATTGGGGGACCAATTAAACAAGAATGCTTTCAATTTTGATACACCATATTTGAAATATGGACATTGTTGACCTCATTAGTAACAATAAATCCAATGTGGAGTTTGATAGAGCTCTTTTCTATATTGAGTGCATTGCCATTGAACTCAAAGTAAAAGTGTGAAAGTAAAGTAAACGTCTAAAATTTTGAATTGACGTATATCTGCAAATCCCAATACACAATCAGATAAATATTGGCAGGAGGAAAGAAGCAGAAAAAAGTGTTTTAACAATTTTAATGCCCGGTTTTGCTATCAGCACACGACTTTCAAAGGGAGCTTTATTCATACATAAGCAAGAAATGCATACTCGTTTCAGAATCCCATGTATTTTAACAGTAAATATTTGTTATTTTCTTTAAATTAAATCCATCCTGGTCGGCAAAAGAAAGACCCATGCGAAGCTGCCTGAACAAAACTGCACAAAAAGAACTTAATATTTCAGTCTGCCTGAAGCAAGCTGGTCGTTATATACACCTAAGCACCCATATGCGTTAAATATCAGTTATTAACTGTAAAACAGATATTTTCTAACTTCTGTACCCCTGCATCGGACCCGGTATCTCTGCATCGGATTTGCACATACTCCTAGTGGGCCAGATTGGACAGGACTGCGCATGTCCGGATTGGTACGCCGAACATGGACTCTGCTGCCCTGAGTATCCATTTGATCATCCAAACGATCCACCATTTTCACTCCCGGTACGCACGTTTCCTACCTCCCAGATAGGAGTTTACCACCATTTACCTCTCAAAAAAAAAAAATGAAAAATTAGGGCGTGTCGATTAGCCACCGTAAAATGAAAAAATTGCAATCAACGGTAAGTCCCAACAAACCCCCGTGTGACACACAACATGTCCCCAAATTCAGATTATGATCACGATGCGTGCACGTAGGCCTATAAAGTATAAATCATTGGATCTTGGACCAATTTTTTACGTTGTAACTTCACAAAAAGACTTGAATGGCACAAATTTTGATCACAGAGTAAGCAGGAGTGAAAATTTGTGACGAAAAGCAAGAAAAATACGGAGATTTGCCACTGCACCGTAATGAAGCCACTCCTAACACGTAGATCATAATGTGTTGTTATCGCGCGGGTTGGTCGCTAGATGCCGAGATGGCACATTAATATAGTCCTGAGCAATCAAGTAAATTTTATAGAAAAAAAAGGAAAGATTTTCCTGCAGAATAAGAATATTATTGGCTTAGTTGCATTTATTTTTTTACAGGTTACACAAATGGAGAGACAGAAATAGGGGTATTATTGACCGCGGTGTGGGCCATGCACTCACTGGTCAGTGAACCCTTGTAATAATAATAATAATAATAATAATAATAATAATAATAATAATAATAATAATAATAATAATAATAATAATAATAATAATAATGCTGTGGCTCTCCGCTTCTGTACCGCGGTTCTTTGCGACACAGGTGGTCCAGAAAAAAGGGAAAAGAAAGGAAAGAAAAGAAAAGTAGATGAGGAGGAGGATACCATGGTTATTCTAATCAACTCGTGCTGCCATGTTTTCCAGGACCAGAGCCGAGGCACAGGGTCCACCACACGTGTACACTCTCACAGCTGTAGTGGGCCCCTGGCCCTGGATATATTTATTTTATTTAAACAGATTTATATCATCTCGATCGCCCTATCGTACATCGAAATGATACTAATATGTTGGGTTCCCCAGGACATGGAGATACACACACAATATGTACCACACACTCAGGACAAACAATATGACCAATTCTATATAGATAAACAACTGTAGGGATATATCTCCGTACACTCATTCCTTGTCTTATAAGGGCTACCACCATTCCCTTTCTTCCCCGCATCTGACATTCTAATTTACCCTGTCGCTATCGAGCCCTATCAATTCATTTCTTTTCCGCCAGCACAGCCACGCTTCAAACCTAAACCCATGCTACACGTTCCTCTTCCTCTTAACACTGAACCCGTGTATTGCAAAGAAGGTCGGCCAACCGGTGATAGCGATCTCGGTAATTAATTCGACCCATCAAGTGAGATCAAAACAAAAACACCAATTAATTACATTACAACACTTTTTATTCCAAACAAAGTTGATTGAAGCCCAGGGCTTCCCTCTTCTCTCTCTGTACCCTCCTTTCTTATCTGAAATAAAATCTATTGACCACCAACATTTTCGCAGCACACTATCAGCTGATCCACGCACAGACTCTCCTCCCCAACCTTCAACTCCAGACACCGCCAACTGTGAAAGCAACACAATACAGATACTGCCCCCCCCCAAATATATATATGCCTAACTGTAGCACCTGTTCTATTTTTCTCATTGTTTACCCTCTTATTGACCTTTTTTGTACAAACATACCTGTGTACCATGAGTACGGAATATAGGATATATACATGTATGTATGTACATATGTATATATTTATATATATATATATGTACATATATATATATAAATATATATATATATATATATATATATATATATATATATATATAAAGAGTGTAGACACTGTTATCCTTGTGGCACGAACTGAAGTGAAGCAGTGCACAGTTCCACACACGTGTTCCCATATGGTTGGTGACCAGAACAAGCTAATCATGAATATTATACAAACGTATACATTGGCGCCATTTATGCATAAGTCCAAGCTTGGTGCAAATGTTAACGACAGATAAGACACTAAAAACTTGTGCACGGGCTTTTGAGATTTCAACGGCTTTCACAAGATAAATGTCGTTTCTATAAGTTGGCAAAATTTCAAGCTCGTAACACAGGTGCCAAGTTGCCCAACATATAAAAGGGGTGCTCAAGCTGAAAAATGTTGCAAAAAGCGAGAGTTCTATTATAGTATAATGGAGGAAACAGTTGAAAAAGCGGGAGATAGACAAATTTTGGTGAATTATGTCATTAGAAAAACGGTAGATCTTCCGCCAAATCGGGAGACTTGGCACCTCTGTCGTAACTAAAGTACGAATATAAGAAAAACGAAAGAAAAAAAAACAACACTAGGCATGTGGACATCTGAAGGTCCCTGTGTCATTCTTTTGGTTTTCAGTCGCCTGGCGGAACAAGGCCACCAGGCAATCATACTTAACAGTTTGTCACGTGGCTTCAGGTAGCAACGACCCATGGCAAAAACGAGAGGCGCCACGAAGTCAGGCGGTATGCCGAAAGTGTGTTTGTGGAGAGAGAAATGATGCGAACATCGCAAACATATCACAAGCTTGGTGGTTTACGTAATAGATATCCTGCTTGTTTTGAGTTTCAATGAAGGAAGACTTTAAATGTTCTGGGGCAGCGCGAATCGTTAGGCGATATCCCTTCAAAGGCCGTGCCGCGATGGATTACCCCAACGGCCCTGCACACCAAAGACAAGTTTGAAAAAACTGGCACATTAGGCCTAATCGACAATACCAATGTACATAATAGTTATAATATTTTATCGAAGCCCAAGGATGAGCAACTAAAAGTACAAATAAATACACCGAAATAAGCATAAACGTGAACACAAATGAAAACATACAAAATACCGATACAAAACTCAGGTGGAAAGAAAAAAATGAAACTTATTGAGAAAATAAGTACAAAAAAATTACAAGCTAACTATGTAAACTATACAGACAAGTCTAACAAGCTAACTCAATAAAGTATACAGATAAGAGTAAATACAACTAGAAAAGAAGATTTGCTTCAAAGCAAATCTGTCTGTGTGCCTTCAAAAGTTGTAAATATAAAATGCTACAACTTTTATCCTTTGGTACTTCACATTACATTAAGCTAATGACTGGAAGCAAATTTGAAAGTCCAAACGACCTTGACCTTTGACCTTTACAGGTCACATGTGAGTTGCGCAGTTTTACAATACCCACAATTTAAGCCCAACGTGAACCAAATCAGATGAAAATTGACCAAGTTATGGCAAGATGAAACTTTCAAAAGGCCAAATGACCTTGACCTTTGCCCTTTTGAGGTTACATGTTATTGTAAAAATGTGCAGTGTTGCAACACCCACAATTTGATTCCAACATGATTAGAATTGAATGGAAATTGGCCGAGTTATGACTGGATGAAACTTTCAAAGGTCCAAATGACCTTGACCTTTGACCTTTAGAGGTCACATGTAAGGTACAAAAATGTGCAGTGTTACGATGGCTACGATGTGAGCCCAATGTGAACAAAATTGGATAAAAATTGACCAAGTTATGCCTAGAAGAAAACCACCATCAAAAGTGGTCTTTGACCTTGAAATGACCTTCAACCTTGAGCCAAGTTATGACTGGATGCAACTTCAAAGGTCCAAATGACCTTGACATTTGATCTCTAGAAGTCACATTTAAGTTTAAAAAATGTGCAGTGTTACAATAGCTATGAGCCCAACATAATCAAAATTGGATAAAAAATGGCCTTTGACCTTGAAATGACCTTTAACCTTGAGATGACCTCCCTGAAGTGAACCTTTAACTCAAAAATGACATTTTGGTTTCAAATTGACCTTTGACCTTGACATGGCCTTTGACCTTGACATGACATTGACATTTGAGATGACCCTTACGTTGCTATCATTGAACTCCTATACACTCGGAACCACATCTTATATAGTATATAAGATATTGAAGATTTAAAACTTTAATTAGCCCTCATTTGCATATTTTTGAAAACCTTGGCCTCTCATTATAAAAAGGCCAGACTTCATCTATAGAAGTATAATTGTGTCAAGTTTGGAGTTTCTACATGTAATACTTTTCAAATGAAATGTCGGACAAATTTGCCTATAAAGAAAGAAAGAAAGAAAGAAAGAAAGAAGGAAAGAAAGAAAAAAAGAAATCCTAGCAAAACAATATATCTGTGTTCGCACACAGACATATTGAAATACTAACCCTAAAAACGGGAGGGACGTGCACCAAAGGCGGATGACAAAAGCCGCCACCCGTCCACTGACCACGAGCGGCAGGAAACTGCCCCACTGAAGCAAGGCAAGAAAACTTTTGTTGCCAGGCTCGAGGTCAAGTAACCCGAAGGGCCGCTTCCATGACGTCACGCTTTGAAACCAGATTGTCGCTGTCACCGTTTGACAGATCACTGAATAATGTTTTCGGCACTTCAAAGGCTCTTTTATTGGCCAATAATTGATTGACAACCTCATCAAATTTCAAAGGACGACGTTTAGTCCGTTTTGTGCAAATTTAAGCGCAACTTGAGCAAACGGTATTGTTTCAGATGCAAATGATCATCATCGAAGACCTTTGAAGCTTGTTTTCTCAGAAAAGATAATAGGCAGAGAGCCCCATCTAGTAATGGTTATTCCACGAAAATGGCTGGGCGAAATTTTATCTAGTTAACGGCTTTCGATTCTGTAATGTGTGAACTGCAAAAGCAATTCAGGGATTTTCAAAATTTTGCTTCGTTCTCTTTCTATGAAATAAAGAAAATGAACATCCTGGAAATCAAAGGGAAAATTGAAATGTCAAACTTTGAGGATGAATAGACCCAACAGAAAAACTAAGGCAAACATAAAAAAAATGCACGATTTTTGTTGTTGCTAGTATGTCAGGATTAAGATGCATGTGTAATTTTGACTTTATCACAAATAATTAGTTACTTATCATTTATGGGGTGGATGGTTTGCGGTCAACTTTCAATTGTTTATTCAGCGTCACAGACACCCAAACACGGGACATATAAATTCTTTCGATTATGACTATTACACGCGTATATTATTTGTTATTCTAACGCAAACGCATTTTGAACTGGGATCTATTAAAGTGAGATTTATTTTTGGTGTATTAGCTGTCCTTAAAGTGCGGAGTAATAATATGTTAAAAATACAGTATCTCTCAAAGCACAATAAGCAGTTTCATTTTTGAATGAGCAATATCCACTATATCGTTGATAAAGGATTTAACGGATATCTAATTTCCGTACATTTGAAGGATAATTTAAAGTATCTCTAATTTCCATACATTTGAAATATTAGGGATTTCGAACCCAAGTGCCAATTTCGATAACAAGGTTCTACAATCATACAATAAAAAGTCTTCTTTTTAATTTCAAGTTATGTTTATCGCTCATAAAGCCTCATATGGAACGGAAGAAAGAAAGAAAGAAAGAAAGAAAGAAAGAAAAAAAGAAAGAAAAAATAGAAACGAGTAGAT
The DNA here is from genome assembly GCA_964020975.1 of Hermodice carunculata. NCBI lineage: Eukaryota > Metazoa > Annelida > Polychaeta > Eunicida > Amphinomidae > Hermodice > Hermodice carunculata. Next base: position 62,524,020 of record OZ026626.1, on the reverse strand, counting down.
GACACTTAGATCATTACAACCGGTTGGCCAAAGACTTCCATGTTCGTGACAAAAGTAGTTTTGCTGCCTTATTGACAAATCCCAAGTGCATGTAATACAGGGCCACACCCAGGATTTTATTTGAGGGGGAGCATATCAGGAAAAAGTGGAGTTTCACGACTGAGTGGGGGGAGGGTCTGGGAGGGGGCTTGCCCCTCTCCCAGGGTACAGAGCTTTTGGCAAAAAGTGGTGTGTTTTTGTGGTCTCTGGTGCATTCTGAAACAAGAAAAGTGATATTTAAGCAATACAAAATTTTTCTCACATATTTTACATTTGCTCATGGACAGCATTTATAAACAGGTGTTGATTCACTTTTACTGGAGATAAAATGCTATGTTATGTTGTATCATAACATCTAAGGTATCTATATCAGTAATGAATGGTTCCAGGTTGGGCCATTCGGCAAACCAGGATGTTCTATGTTTTGATTAGCGCTATAGTTCCATCAAAGCAGAAACTAAGATACTTTAGAACTTGCTCTTGTGGTCAGTCGGAAAATGTATCTTCTCTTTGATGCATCTATGTGATTTCACGAAGTAGTTTTGATTATGAAGAATCGGTACTATTTTGATTTATGTATTGTAACATCCTCTAATTATTTGTTGTGTTCTTATTGGTTCGGAACATGTAGAATAAACATTTCTTAGTATGTAAAAGTTGTCAATTATTAACTTTGTAATGAAAGTCCGCCCTCAACATACACTTTGTAATTTGATTGGGTAAAAGATGTGGAGACAGGACTTTGTGATTTTTGTTGTGTAGTAGAGCAGTGTGCTCCAGGACACCCTACCTGTAGACTTCAGCTAGGCGAACTGGAGTATGGAACCATGTGGAATAGAAGAACAAATATACATTGAAGACAGAAAGCTTGATTCATCATTATATAATTAACCCAATCCCATCACAACATACACCACCACCCCCCCCCCTAATTTAAAACAAAAACTAAAAGAAAGATACTTTATTGACATGAATCTTATTACTGTACAAAAACAGAAAGACATTATAAAACACAGAGAGAGAGAGAGAGAGAGAGAGAGAGAGAGAGAGAGAGAGAAGAGAGAGAGAGAGAGAGAGAGAGAGAGAGAGAGAGAGAGAGAGAGAGAGACCAACGCAGTATACAAAGTAACAATCAACCTAATCAGGTGTACAACCAGACTAGGCATACTTATGTACAGAGGATATATTATCTTGCTCTTGAGTATCAATACAAGGAATGGGCACCTGGGCATCCGACCAGATTTCAAACATCAAGTTCAGAATACAGGCCAGGAAGCCTTTTTTTCAACGCAATAGGAGGCAAATTAATGATAATAATTAAAAAAAAAACCTCTCAAACAAAACAAAACAAAACAAACTCGGTTTTGCTTTGTTTCAGATGTGAGCAAGGTTTAGACCATTAACAATTTAGGGTCTAACACATTATGGCCACAGACTACAGTTATAAATCCTTCTATTTTTCATATTAGCATTTTTCAGTCTAAAAAATCAGCATTTTGGTATTTTGAAATTCCGTGAACGGCATTTAACAGATAAAAATGTCAGGAAAATATGGACGGATTTTTGTCATACAATTCCCAGCTCGTTAATTTGTGATAATTGAAATACAAAACAACACCTGGATGTCAGCTTTATACAGGTGTATGAACTGTGCTCTTGCCAGGGTCACATCATTGTCCTTCCCCACCATAAAGTTCCCACCTGGCCTGGAAGACAGTGCACTGATATGACCACCAATGAAGCAACTCTGCGATGCAGCAAACCTGACTTAGCTAACTTTATTTGAATAGAAGCTACAGCATGCTGAAAACACAGTATTTTCACAATTACGGACTATCTCCGTTGGGATGCGCAACCAGCCAATCACAACTGTAGTCTGTAACCTATTAGACTTATCAAAATTTTTAAAACTTGTTTAACTGAAGCCACAACTTGTTTTCTGCAAAGGATTTGCATTAACTGTACCAAACTTCAATATTAAAGAAAATATCAACTTTTTTGCAAGCAACCTTTAAATCTGAAAAATCAGTTTTTATGACAAATAAAATAATTAATTAAAATTTGGAGGAAAATTATATAATTGCATCCAATCAATTCTTTTCTGTCCAATATGAATACGATGCACAATAGGCTATGATGCAAACCCATAATCACTTGCCTGCATGTCCTGCCCTTACAGTGAGAGATCAAATTGCAATGCCCCACCCCTTAATTTTAACCCCAAATTTGAATATATTGCTAACATTTTATGAATTTTTAGGGGAAATAGGTGATTTTTTGACTATTTATGGATAGATTCGTAACATTTGTCTACAAAAAATATGACATCTATCACTGCTGAGGCATTAATGGCGGATGGGGGGAGTATCAGTTACACCAAGTCAGCATCTAATACCAGTCATTATGGCAGTATTTTCCTGATATAATCTGAATTATGGCAGACAATGGAACAGTTTCAGTGTTTAAACATTATTAGCCCATCAAAGTGCACAATTTATGACCAGTAGGTCACAGATTAGAGTAGCAGTATTCAGCAAATTATGTTTTTTGGTACTAAAATTATGGAATTTTAACGCGCCCTTTGTTTGAACATTAGGAGGGCAGTTGGGTGATCCAGCTTCCACAAACCAATAGTGCTATGCCTTTTTTCTGCAGTAGACTGTATAAGTTGTGGTTTATTGACATGGTTTCTGGTGTATGTGCACATATTAGAAAGAAAATGACAAAAGTTTGTACAGTTACTCCAATATCATAAATGCATATTTGTATTCACAAGTGCTCTGATTTTAAATTTGATAAGCATCCAATTATCAATCCAATTATCAGGCGCAAGTGTTTTCAGGCAAGTGTTTAATGGAAGCTAACTGTTTTCCCCCTTGTTTCACTTTCTGAAACTCTTATAATTATATGTGGTTGTATGTCGAAGTCCAAATGTTTTGCCACCTATGTACACTAGCTTGGTAAAAGTTATAAAATCTGCAGTTCATAAGTGCTGTCGTCCATATTCATGGATATAAATTGATTCATTTATGTGAAAATAATATGCTGATGAACTCAACAGCTCAACAAAGTCAGCATGCCTGATTTTAAATGATTTACCCCAGTCAAATGACACACATATATGACACGCTTTTGTCTACCAAAAAAAAAAAATAATAATAAAAATGAAAGGGGATGGGGGAGAAACAAAAACAAAAAAACAAAGAAATTTACATTTGACCTAATATTTGTACAGCTCAACTGACAGACAATGCACATTTTTTTCTGGTATGCCGAAAATCACTTTGACATGATTTTGTATAAACAGCTCTGCATATGAATGGAGGCTGTAGGCCTACAATGACAATGCCACAAAATTAAAAGTTTGAAACAGAGGGTCACTAAGTTTCATATCAATGGGATTAGCATAATTTATTCATATCATATTAGCATCGTTAATTTCTCATACACACATATGATTACCTGTGTGGTACCTGTGAGGTATCGCTAAATACAAAGGGCTGTGGAAGCTATCTATCTACCAAGCAGTCAGCAAAGGAGTCATAGCCTGTGCACTTGTTAAATGTCTTACAGCGAATCCTGTTATTATTTATGCAGTGTGGTTCCACTGATAGGTGCAACATGTCTATGCACAATGATTTGTGACATAAATGTGATATTTCATGAATTTTTAGAAAATTGAGACTGTTAAACATGATATTCACAGCCGATCTGTGGGTGTAAAACTTCTTTTCTCCTTTCATAAGCTGGCCTGAGGTACACAATACCATAGCCCGAACCATTTGCCTTGTGATCTACAGTCCCAGGACCATATCTTGCATGCTCCATCCATGTAAAAGTTTTTAGGATCACTCAAAATTGTCCAGGCAGCTGTCAGAAAGTGCTGACTTCCCGTTTTTAACTTGCTTGATGGACGATAATAGAATGACAACATGACCATGTGAGTCCCAATACATACAGAGTTAGCCCTAATAGGCCACAGACTACAGTTATAAATCCTTCTATTTTTCATATTAGCATTTTTCAGTCTAAAAAATCAGCATTTTGGTATTTTGAAATTCCGTGAACGGCATTTAACAGATAAAAATGTCAGGAAAATATGGACGGATTTTTGTCATACAATTCCCAGCTCGTTAATTTGTGATAATTGAAATACAAAACAACACCTGGATGTCAGCTTTATACAGGTGTATGAACTGTGCTCTTGCCAGGGTCACATCATTGTCCTTCCCCACCATAAAGTTCCCACCTGGCCTGGAAGACAGTGCACTGATATGACCACCAATGAAGCAACTCTGCGATGCAGCAAACCTGACTTAGCTAACTTTATTTGAATAGAAGCTACAGCATGCTGAAAACACAATATTTTCACAATTACGGACTATCTCCGTTGGGATGCGCAACCAGCCAATCACAACTGTAGTCTGTAACCTATTAGACTTATCAAAATTTTTAAAACTTGTTTAACTGAAGCCACAACTTGTTTTCTGCAAAGGATTTGCATTAACTGTACCAAACTTCAATATTAAAGAAAATATCAACTTTTTTGCAAGCAACCTTTAAATCTGAAAAATCAGTTTTTATGACAAATAAAATAATTAATTAAAATTTGGAGGAAAATTATATAATTGCATCCAATCAATTCTTTTCTGTCCAATATGAATACGATGCACAATAGGCTATGATGCAAACCCATAATCACTTGCCTGCATGTCCTGCCCTTACAGTGAGAGATCAAATTGCAATGCCCCACCCCTTAATTTTAACCCCAAATTTGAATATATTGCTAACATTTTATGAATTTTTAGGGGAAATAGGTGATTTTTTGACTATTTATGGATAGATTCGTAACATTTGTCTACAAAAAATATGACATCTATCACTGCTGAGGCATTAATGGCGGATGGGGGGAGTATCAGTTACACCAAGTCAGCATCTAATACCAGTCATTATGGCAGTATTTTCCTGATATAATCTGAATTATGGCAGACAATGGAACAGTTTCAGTGTTTAAACATTATTAGCCCATCAAAGTGCACAATTTATGACCAGTAGGTCACAGATTAGAGTAGCAGTATTCAGCAAATTATGTTTTTTGGTACTAAAATTATGGAATTTTAACGCGCCCTTTGTTTGAACATTAGGAGGGCAGTTGGGTGATCCAGCTTCCACAAACCAATAGTGCTATGCCTTTTTTCTGCAGTAGACTGTATAAGTTGTGGTTTATTGACATGGTTTCTGGTGTATGTGCACATATTAGAAAGAAAATGACAAAAGTTTGTACAGTTACTCCAATATCATAAATGCATATTTGTATTCACAAGTGCTCTGATTTTAAATTTGATAAGCATCCAATTATCAATCCAATTATCAGGCGCAAGTGTTTTCAGGCAAGTGTTTAATGGAAGCTAACTGTTTTTCCCCTTGTTTCACTTTCTGAAACTCTTATAATTATATGTGGTTGTATGTCGAAGTCCAAATGTTTTGCCACCTATGTACACTAGCTTGGTAAAAGTTATAAAATCTGCAGTTCATAAGTGCTGTCGTCCATATTCATGGATATAAATTGATTCATTTATGTGAAAATAATATGCTGATGAACTCAACAGCTCAACAAAGTCAGCATGCCTGATTTTAAATGATTTACCCCAGTCAAATGACACACATATATGACACGCTTTTGTCTACCAAAAAAAAAAAAAATAATAATAAAAATGAAAGGGGATGGGGGAGAAACAAAAACCAAAAAACAAAGAAATTTACATTTGACCTAAGATTTGTACAGCTCAACTGACAGACAATGCACATTTTTTTCTGGTATGCCGAAAATCACTTTGACATGATTTTGTATAAACAGCTCTGCATATGAATGGAGGCTGTAGGCCTACAATGACAATGCCACAAAATTAAAAGTTTGAAACAGAGGGTCACTAAGTTTCATATCAATGGGATTAGCATAATTTATTCATATCATATTAGCATCGTTAATTTCTCATACACACATATGATTACCTGTGTGGTACCTGTGAGGTATCGCTAAATACAAAGGGCTGTGGAAGCTATCTATCTACCAAGCAGTCAGCAAAGGAGTCATAGCCTGTGCACTTGTTAAATGTCTTACAGCGAATCCTGTTATTATTTATGCAGTGTGGTTCCACTGATAGGTGCAACATGTCTATGCACAATGATTTGTGACATAAATGTGATATTTCATGAATTTCTAGAAAATTGAGACTGTTAAACTTGATATTCACAGCCGATCTGTGGGTGTAAAACTTCTTTTCTCCTTTCATAAGCTGGCCTGAGGTACACAATACCATAGCCCGAACCATTTGCCTTGTGATCTACAGTCCCAGGACCATATCTTGCATGCTCCATCCATGTAAAAGTTTTTAGGATCACTCAAAATTGTCCAGGCAGCTGTCAGAAAGTGCTGACTTCCCGTTTTTAACTTGCTTGATGGACGATAATAGAATGACAACATGACCATGTGAGTCCCAATACATACAGAGTTAGCCCTAATAGACTTATCAAAATTTTTAAAACTTGTTTAACTGAAGCCACAACTTGTTTTCTGCAAAGGATTTGCATTAACTGTACCAAACTTCAATATTAAAGAAAATATCAACTTTTTTGCAAGCAACCTTTAAATCTGAAAAATCAGTTTTTATGACAAATAAAATTATTAATTAAAATTTGGAGGAAAATTATATAATTGCATCCAATCAATTCTTTTCTGTCCAATATGAATACGATGCACAATAGGCTATGATGCAAACCCATAATCACTTGCCTGCATGTCCTGCCCTTACAGTGAGAGATCAAATTACAATGCCCCACCCCTTAATTTTAACCCCAAATTTGAATATATTGCTAACATTTTATGAATTTTTAGGGGAAATAGGTGATTTTTTTACTATTTATGGATAGATTCGTAACATTTGTCTACAAAAAATATGACATCTATCACTGCTGAGGCACTAATGGCGGATGGGGGGAGTATCAGTTACACCAAGTCAGCATCTAATACCAGTCATTATGGCAGTATTTTCCTGATATAATCTGAATTATGGCAGACAATGGAACAGTTTCAGTGTTTAAACATTATTAGCCCATCAAAGTGCACAATTTATGACCAGTAGGTCACAGATTAGAGTAGCAGTATTCAGCAAATTATGTTTTTTGGTACTAAAATTATGGAATTTTAACGCGCCCTTTGTTTGAACATTAGGAGGGCAGTTGGGTGATCCAGCTTCCACAAACCAATAGTGCTATGCCTTTTTTCTGCAGTAGACTGTATAAGTTGTGGTTTATTGACATGGTTTCTGGTGTATGTGCACATATTAGAAAGAAAATGACAAAAGTTTGTACAGTTACTCCAATATCATAAATGCATATTTGTATTCACAAGTGCTCTGATTTTAAATTTGATAAGCATCCAATTATCAATCCAATTATCAGGCGCAAGTGTTTTCAGGCAAGTGTTTAATGGAAGCTAACTGTTTTACCTTGTTTCACTTTCTGAAACTCTTATAATTATATGTGGTTGTATGTCGAAGTCCAAATGTTTTGCCACCTATGTACACTAGCTTGGTAAAAGTTATAAAATCTGCAGTTCATAAGTGCTGTCGTCCATATTCATGGATATAAATTGATTCATTTATGTGAAAATAATATGCTGATGAACTCAACAGCTCAACAAAGTCAGCATGCCTGATTTTAAATGATTTACCCCAGTCAAATGACACACATATATGACACGCTTTTGTCTACCAAAAAAAAAAAAATAATAATAAAAATGAAAGGGGATGGGGGAGAAACAAAAACCAAAAAACAAAGAAATTTACATTTGACCTAAGATTTGTACAGCTCAACTGACAGACAATGCACATTTTTTTCTGGTATGCCGAAAATCACTTTGACATGATTTTGTATAAACAGCTCTGCATATGAATGGAGGCTGTAGGCCTACAATGACAATGCCACAAAATTAAAAGTTTGAAACAGAGGGTCACTAAGTTTCATATCAATGGGATTAGCATAATTTATTCATATCATATTAGCATCGTTAATTTCTCATACACACATATGATTACCTGTGTGGTACCTGTGAGGTATCGCTAAATACAAAGGGCTGTGGAAGCTATCTATCTACCAAGCAGTCAGCAAAGGAGTCATAGCCTGTGCACTTGTTAAATGTCTTACAGCGAATCCTGTTATTATTTATGCAGTGTGGTTCCACTGATAGGTGCAACATGTCTATGCACAATGATTTGTGACATAAATGTGATATTTCATGAATTTTTAGAAATTTGAGACTGTTAAACTTGATATTCACAGCCGATCTGTGGGTGTAAAACTTCTTTTCTCCTTTCATAAGCTGGCCTGAGGTACACAATACCATAGCCCGAACCATTTGCCTTGTGATCTACAGTCCCAGGACCATATCTTGCATGCTCCATCCATGTAAAAGTTTTTAGGATCACTCAAAATTGTCCAGGCAGCTGTCAGAAAGTGCTGACTTCCCGTTTTTAACTTGCTTGATGGACGATAATAGAATGACAACATGACCATGTGAGTCCCAATACATACAGAGTTAGCCCTAATAGACTTATCAAAATTTTTAAAACTTGTTTAACTGAAGCCACAACTTGTTTTCTGCAAAGGATTTGCATTAACTGTACCAAACTTCAATATTAAAGAAAATATCAACTTTTTTGCAAGCAACCTTTAAATCTGAAAAATCAGTTTTTATGACAAATAAAATTATTAATTAAAATTTGGAGGAAAATTATATAATTGCATCCAATCAATTCTTTTCTGTCCAATATGAATACGATGCACAATAGGCTATGATGCAAACCCATAATCACTTGCCTGCATGTCCTGCCCTTACAGTGAGAGATCAAATTACAATGCCCCACCCCTTAATTTTAACCCCAAATTTGAATATATTGCTAACATTTTATGAATTTTTAGGGGAAATAGGTGATTTTTTGACTATTTATGGATAGATTCGTAACATTTGTCTACAAAAAATATGACATCTATCACTGCTGAGGCACTAATGGCGGATGGGGGGAGTATCAGTTACACCAAGTCAGCATCTAATACCAGTCATTATGGCAGTATTTTCCTGATATAATCTGAATTATGGCAGACAATGGAACAGTTTCAGTGTTTAAACATTATTAGCCCATCAAAGTGCACAATTTATGACCAGTAGGTCACAGATTAGAGTAGCAGTATTCAGCAAATTATGTTTTTTGGTACTAAAATTATGGAATTTTAACGCGCCCTTTGTTTGAACATTAGGAGGGCAGTTGGGTGATCCAGCTTCCACAAACCAATAGTGCTATGCTTTGGAAAGAGAATGTCGGGAAATGTAACAATATTGTGACATTTCCGCGTATATGGTACTTCAAGTCCAAGTCTCCCTCAATTCAGCTCAATGTCGGCCCATATATGGCACTTGGTAGGACTTGAACTTCAAGTCTGGTATAAAGTCAGACATGAGCTTGTATTGCATTAGAATTACAATTTTTAAGATATATAAATATGATTATTAAAGCAGGAAAGACAATGTCTGGAAATGTAACACTATTGTGACACAAGGAAGAATGTAACATATATGGCACTTGGTAGGACTTGAACTTGTAAATTAGTCAATAGAGCGACTTTACAAAAAAATTCCGCAATTTCCGTTTATTCTTTTTTTTCTTCCCTTTACATTCATCTTGTAGCTGTGGATAATAAATGCGCTCAAATGTACGCCACAATGAGGAAATAATAAACATTTTAAAAAATTGACATTCAGCTGAATTGAGGGAGAGTGGGACTTGAGGTACCATATATGGTACTTCAAGTCCAAGTCTCCCTCAATTCAACTCAATGTCGGCCCATATATGGCACTTGGTAGGACTTGAACTTCAAGAGTGGTATAAAGTCAGACTTGAGCTTGTATTGCATTTAAAGTATCTACAACTATAAAATTAATGTTCAGCTTCTAAAAAATACCAAAAAAAAAAAAAAAGAAAAGAAAAGAAGAAAAATCGGAAGTTTAATTCCCGCACGTTGGGTCGCCTGTTGGCGGAGGAAGGTGGCCTCATCTCCCGCCGGGACAGGATCCATCCTACCTTCTCATTTCCGTATATAGTATAAAGTCAGACTTGAGCTTGTATTGCATTATAACTACAATTTTTAATATATATTAATATGATTATTAATGCAGGAAAGACAATGTCGGGAAATGTAACAATATTGTGACACAAAGAAGAATGTAACATATATGGCACTTGGTAGGACTTGAACTTGTAAATTATTCAATAGAGCGACTTAAACTTGTAAATTATTCAATGGAGCGACTTTACAAAAAAATTCCGCAATTTCCGTTTATTCTCTTTTTTCTTCCCTTTACATTCATCTCATAGTTGTGGATAATTAATGCGGATAAATATATGCCGCAATGAGGAAATAATAAAGATTTTAAAAATTGACCTGGGGCCGTATTCACGAAAACCGACTTAAGCTTAAGTTCAACTTTCCACCTCAAGTCCGAAAATCGAACTCACCAAAAACACCTCGAAATCGGTATTCACGAAGCGACCTTAAGTCGAACTTTGCCAAGTCGAAAATGTGAGCGCTATTTAGTGCGAGACTGCTGTTTGAGACATCTTTGTTGAGGTTTGTTAAGTTTCTCTGCATTAAATCTGTCGGTTAGATCGCAAACTATTTTAGCGCCATTTCTTGGGAACTTTATGAACAATAAATGTAAATAAAGATCGTCTGCTAACCACATGATTCGGGTGCGAAATAAACATTGCAATTGACTTGCGGGTATGGAGGGGAAGAAGCGAGGAAGTAAACTAGTCCATAGAGGAGCAACCCAGGCTCTTAATGGAAGTGGAAATTCGCTTTGATGCAATAATTATGATTCAATTTTGTAGGCCTAATCATGAGTGTCATGCAGGTGTAGACTTATTATTTATAAAAGTAGTTTCATTATATTTATGTGATGTGGGCAACATTTTTAAGTAGGCCTATTAACAAAGGAGCGTCAATTTCTCTTTATTCCTTAACACATCGGCTCGGGATGTTTGTGATTGGAAATGCAAACATGGTGCCGCCAGTTAGCAGAATGACTTGTCCGGGGATTAATGGCACCGAAACATGTCTTCCGCGCTCATGACCCGATTTTAGAAAGGCAAATAATGCCTAAAGCTTTCTTCTAAATTTCAACTTTTATTACTATGATATGTTCAGTTTTCAGGTGAAGCAGTGGAAGTTTGTTTTTAACCAATTGTTATAAATTTGTCAGTCTGGATATGTTCTATAACATGCAAATTTTGAATTAAAGATAAATATCTTTAAAGGTTGCAATGTTTTGTTTGTTGTCAAATTGTGTGGGTGTTTTATGCTTGTGCAATATCGTTTGCTTTCTCCCAGGCTTTCTGGCGGCGCCTGTTGTGAACTTGTGGATGTATAGGCTTGCCCACCATTTATTAATTGTTCTTTACAAAGATTCTCGGGGCATAAAGTACATGCTCTCAAGTCCCTTGGCCTAATAATTGCGCTGTCTTTCTCACGCAATTCACATATGTTTAATGTATGCGTTCTCTCTCTCTCTCTCTCTCTCTCTCTCTCTCTCTCTCTCTCTCTCTCTCTCTCTCGCTCGCCCTCTCTTTTTCTTTCTCCTCTTTCTCTTTCTCTCTGTCTTTCTTTCTTTCTCTCTGTCATTCTCCCTCTTTCTTGCCTATCTTTCTCATCTTTCTTCCATTCTCTCCTTTCTTTCCTTCTTTCTCTCTTTATTGCTTTATGAATACAGTACATACCTATTGATTAGGCCTATTATGTAAGTCAAAAGGGATTGCGATTGTAATTCACCTTTTTTACATCTTCAAAACAATTAGAAACATCCATTTCAAACTTGGTACGCATGTACCTTGTAGCGTTCTATACTCTATTAGAATCTTAGCAATATTTATACAACGAAGATGTTTGGATTTTTTGAGTTTTTTTGCGAGGGGATCCTTTTTGGACAAATTATAGTACTCTCTTAAACCGTTTATCACATTGCTTTAAATTGAACAGGGACACTACTCCGTATGACTATGAATGTAATGCTATTGCATTACATGGGTGACCTTAACTCCATCCGCTAGGTCACAAGTCTACCTGCATGCAGTTTATTTTTCACTTGCTAGACATTTTATGTCAACTTATTTTTGTGTATTGTTGATTAAAAATGTTTTCAGAGGGTTGGGTTACAACAGGAGCGTTTATCAGGAAAATCAACAGGGAAAGGGGGGGGGTCACAATTCATCTGTATCCATTTATAAATTATATGCTCACATCTGGCTGTACTCGTAAAAGTTTTGGGGTCATAAAAGCACGGAAGGGTTATTCCAATTTTATGACTTCCCATCCTCCCACCCCACCCACCCCCAATAAATAATGGTCAGCCCCTACATACATTCATAAACAAGAAAATAAATGCTAAAAATTCGATAATACTGGTTATTTTTATTGTCCAACGCAGCAGAAAATTAAAGTAATTATTTTCATTTTAAGAGGGAAATAGAAAATAAAACATTTGTATTATATATATATATATGTATACAGGACCTGAAATTTTGTATATACATTTTCATGATTAGAAGGGAAGAAAACATCTTATTGGACAGGTCAGTGTCCTGTAATTCCTATTTTCTTCCTGGCCATTATGGAAAAATGAAAACAAAACATTCATGATCTCTGCCTTGCTCTTGTTAGCAGAAGACGTGTAATAGAAGTAGACATATCTACAAAAATTATGTATTTTTAGTTAAAACGAATACGGGTGGGTATTTTTTCTATGTAAAATATCGTAAAAGAGTATTATCACACTACAGGGTGAAGTCGTCGGTCATTAGAGGGAAAAATCACTAAAATCCACAATTTCAAAATCTTAAAAGGTGCGAAAAATAGGTAGGCCTACATCTTACATTATCTTATGAAAAGTCATACTTCGCGATTTCAACAAAATAATTATATTATTATAATCATAATTTAGACACTGTAAAAAAAATCCAACAATTGGGAAATATATGATTGTAATCTTAACAAATATGAATTAAATCGTTAATCAATTTGATCATAATCATTAAAATTTACTAAGAGATGGCGGCAGCATATGACAGCGGGAACATTTTCGTGAGAATTGGGGAGCAAATGCTCCGAAATCAAAATTTGATAAGGGGATTATTTGGGATACTGATGCGTTGACTCGAAAAACTTTTTTTGTGAATTTGCACAGAGAGTGACTCCCCTGTTGATCTATTCTGCAATCGAGGTGTGTCGAAACAACAGCTCGTTTCAAAGCAAAACAGACTTCACTTGTGCGTGCGCTCAGTGACTGGATTTACAAAAGGAATCGTTTTGAATGAGGTCATCATATTATCATTTACATATTACAATAATGTTTCGTGTGATCAGGGAGAAGGAGTTTACCATCAACGCTCCTGACATCTGGAAGAAATCCAACTTAATTGTGTTGGCCTCATCACCGCCACCGGTTGGAAAGTTTATTTAATGGGTATCCATTAGTCATTACAGCTACCAAACAAATTGTCACTGTTCGGGAAGTAGAACTTTGGGAAATGTGGAGGACCTTGCCGACAAGGGACTGAAAATATCCTGAAAAATTTGTCACTGTCCGGGAAGTAAACTTTGGGAAATGTGGAGGACCTCGCCCACAAGTTACTGGGAAGATCCTGAGCTGATGCGAAATACCTCAGGGGCACTAAAATTTGTAACAGTGGGGGCAGGGCAATTGATCTGTTCGTCTGATGTCCCAAGGCATCCTCGATTTCGCCGGCAATATGGAGAATGGTTTCCGGTCTGAACCGGTTAGCGGTAGAACTGCCGGGTGGGGCCTTTGCATGTTCAGCGGGTTTGTCCTATCTAGGCCTACATCATACATGATCTACGAGTGGTCTTTCCAGCACAAGACCTAGCAGTCGACGCCGCCAGCGTCTGTGGAGTCCTAGCACGGCCACCATTTTGTCTCCTCAAAATTCGACTTAAGCAAGGTACAAATCGGACTTGAAAATTGAACTCAACAAACTCGACTTAAGGTGAAAATCGATTCTTTATTTCTTCGTGAATACCAACAAAACTGAACTTAAGTTCAATTCTAGAGATAAGGTGGTTTTTTGAACTTAAGTCCAAAATTATTTCTTTGTGAATACGGCCCCTGGAGCTGAATTGAGGGAGAGTAGGACTTGAGGTACCATATATGGTACTTCAATTCCAAGTCACCCTCAATTCAGCTCAATATCGGCCCATATATGGCACTTGGTAGGACTTGAACTCCAAGTGTGGTATAAAGTCAGACTTGAGCTTGTATTGCATTAGAATTACAATTTTTAAGATGTATAAATATGATTATTAAAGCAGGAAAGACAATGTCGGGAAATGTAACAATATTGTGACACAAGGAAGAATGTAACATATATGGCACTTGGTAGGACTTGAACTTGTAAATTATTCAATACAGCGACTTTACAAAATATTCCGCAATTTCCGTTTATTCTTTTTTTCTTCCCTTTACGTTTATTTGATAGTTGTGGATAATAAAAGCGCTCACATGTACGCCACAATGAGGAAATAAAAAGGATTTCAAAAATTGACATTTAGCTGAATTGAAGGAGAGTAGAACTTGAGGTACCATATATGGTATTTCAAGTCCAAGTCTCCCTCAATTCATCTCAATGTCGGCCCATATATGGCACTTGGTAGGACTAGAACTCCAAGAGTGGTATAAAGTTAGACTTGAGCTTGTGTTGCATTAGAAATACAATTTTTAAGATATATAAATATAATTATTAATGCAGGAAAGAGAATGTCTGGAAATGTAACAATATTGTGACATTTCCGCGTATATGGTACTTCAAGTCCAAGTCTCCCTCAATTCAGCTCAATGTCGGCCCATATATGGCACTTGGTAGGACTTGAACTTCAAGTGTGGTATAAAGTCAGACTTGAGCTTGTATTGCATTGAATTACAATTTTTAAGATATATAAATATGATTATTAAAGCAGGAAAGACAATGTCTGGAAATGTAACAATATTGTGACACAAGGAAGAATGTAACATATATGGCACTTGGTAGGACTTGAACTTGTAAATTATTCAATACAGCGACTTTACAAAAAATTCCGCAATTTCCGTTTATTCTTTTTTCTCTTCCCTTTACATTCATTTGATAGTTGTGGATAATAAATGCGCTCAAATGTATGCCACAATGAGTAAATAATAAACATTTTAAATATTGACATTGAGCTTAATTGAGGGAGAGAAGGACTTGAGGTACCATATATGGTACTTCAAGTCCAAGTCTCCCTCAATTCAGCTCAATGTCGGCCCATATATGGCACTTGGTAGGACTTGAACTTCAAGCGTGGTATAAAGTCAGACTTGAGCTTGTATTGCATTAGAATTACAATTTTTAAGATGTATAAATATGATTATTAAAGCAGGAAAGACAATGTCGGGAAATGTAACAATATTGTGACAAAAAGAAGAATGTAACATATATGGCACTTGGTAGGACTTGAAATTGTAAATTATTCAATACAGCGACTTTACAAAATATTCCGCAATTTCCGTTTATTCTTTTTTTCTTCCCTTTACGTTTATTTGATAGTTGTGGATAATAAAAGTGCTCACATGTACGCCACAATGAGGAAATAAAAAGGATTTCAAAAATTGACATTTAGCTGAATTGAAGGAGAGTAGAACTTGAGGTACCATATATGGTATTTCAAGTCCAAGTCTCCCTCAATTCATCTCAATGTCGGCCCATATATGGCACTTGGTAGGACTAGAACTCCAAGAGTGGTATAAAGTCAGACTTGAGCTTGCATTGCATTATAAGTATCCACAACTATAAGATGAATGTTCAGCTTTAAAAAAATACAAAAAAAAAAAAAAAAAAAAAAAAAGCGAAAAATCGGAAGTTTAATTCCCGCACGTTGGGTCGCCTGTTGGCGGAGGAAGGTGGCCTCATCTCCCGCCGGGACAGGATCCATCCTACCTTCTCATTTCCGTATATAGTATAAAGTCAGACTTGAGCTTGTATTGCATTATAATTACAATTTTTAAGATATATAAATATGATTATTAATGCAGGAAAGACAATGTCGGGAAATGTAACAATATTGGGACACAAAGAAGAATGTAACATATATGGCACTTGGTAGGACTTGAACTTGTAAATTATTCAATAGAGCGACTTTACAAAAAATTCCGCAATTTCCGTTTATTCTTTTTTTTCTTCCCTTTACATTCATCTTGTAGTTGTGGATAATGAATGCGCTCAAATGTAAGCCACAATGAGGAAATAATAAACATTTTAAAAATTGACATTGAGCTGAAGACTTGGACTTGAGGTACCATACATGGTACTTCAAGTCCAAGTCTCCCTCAATTGAGCTCAATGTCGGCCCATATATGGCACTTGGTAGGACTTGAACTCCAAGTGTGGTTTAAAGTGAGACTTGAGCTTGTACCAATATGATTATTAAAGCAGGAAAGACAATGGCGGGAAATGTAACAATATTGTGACACAAAGAAGAATGTAACATATATTCACACTTGGTAGGACTTGAACTTGTAAAGTATTCAATAGAGCGACTTGAACTTGTAAATTATTCAATAGAGCGACTTGAACTTGTAAATTATTCAATAGAGCGACTTAACAAAAATATTCGCAATTTCCGTTTATTCTTTTTTTTACTGCCCTTTACAGTTATCTTGTAGTTGTGGATAATAAATGCGCTCAAATGTACGCCACAATGAGGAAATAATAAACATTTCAAAAATTGACATTGAGCTGCACTGAGGGAGAGTAGGACTTGAGGTACCATATATGGTACTTCAAGTCCAAGTCTCCCTCAATTCAGCTCAATGTCGGCCCATATATGGCACTTGGTAGGACTTGAACTCCAAGTGTGGTATAAAGTCAGAATTGAGCTTGTATTGCATTATAATTACAATTTTTGAGATGTATAAATATGATTATTAAAGCAGGAAAGACAATGTCGGGAAATGTAACAATATTGTGACAAAAAGAAGAATGTAACATATATGGCACTTGGTAGGACATGAACTTGTAAATTATTCAATAGAGCGACTTTACAAAAAATTCCGGAATTTCCGTTTATTCTATTTTTTCTTCCCTTTACATTTATTTGATAGTTGTGGATAATAAATGCGCTGAAATGTACGCCACAGTAAGGAAATAATAAACATTGCAAAAATTGACATTGATCTGAATTGAGGAAGAGTAGGACTTGAGGTACTATATATGGTATTTCAAGTCCAAGTCTCCCTCAATTCAGCTCAATGTCGGCCCATATATGGCACTTGGTAGGACTTGAACTCCAAGTGTGGTATAAAGTCAGAATTGAGCTTATATTGCATTATAATTACAATTTTTAAGATATATAAATATGATTATTAATGCAGGAAAGACAATGTCGGGAAATGTAGCAATATTGTGACACAAGGAAGAATGTAACATATATGGCACTTGGTAGGACTTGAACTAGTAAATTTTTGGATAGAGCGACTTTACAAACAATTCCGCAATTTCCGTTTATTCATTTTTTTTCCTTTCCTTTACATTTATTTGATAGTTGTGGATAATAAATGTGCTCAAATGTACGCCACACTGAGGAAATAATAAACATTTTAAAAATTTACATTGAGCTGAATTGAGGGAGAGTAGGACATGCAAACACCAATCAACATATTTTTCTTTATTAAATGGTGAAATTAATTTCAAAAACTCAGAAAAGTATGACGGCAATCTCAAATCCCAAGTCCCAACCTTCCCCAGGACTTGGGTTTGGGCGGACAAAGGGAGAAGCTGTATTATTTCTAATATATGTAAATATGATTAATTATAGTAGGAAAGACAATGTCGGGATTTTGAATGTTGGCGATTTCGAAGAAATGTCGCATGCAAGTTGCGACTTTTGCATGTCAGTGATGTAATTGAGGGGAGCGACTTTAAACAAAAATCCGAAATTTGCCTGTTATCTTATTTTTTTCAACCTTTTATATTTATGTGATAGTTGTTTATAATAAATGCGCTCAAATGTATGGAACAAAGAGGAAATAAAAAAGATTTTGAAAAAATGCCATTGAGCTGAATTGAGGGAGACTTGGACTTGAGGTACCATATATGGTACTGAAGTCCTAGTCTCCCTCAATTCAGCTGAATGTCGGCCCATATATGGCACTTGGTAGGACTTGAACTCCAAGTGTGGTATAAAGTCAGACTTGAGCTTATATTGCATAATAATTACAATTTTCAAGATATATAAATATGATTATAAATGCAGGAAAGAGAATGTCGGTAAATGTAACAAAATTGTGACATTTCCGCATATATGGTACTTCAAGTCCAAGTCTCCCTCAATTCAGCTCAATGTCGGCCCATATATGGCACTTGGTAGGACTTGAACTCCAAGTGTGGTATAAAGTCAGACTTGAGCTTGTATTGCATTAGAATGACAATTTTGAAGATATATAAATATGATTATTAAAGCAGGAAAGACAATATCGGGAAATGGAACAATATTGAGACACAAAGAAAAATGTAACATATATGGCACTTGGTAGGACTTGAACTTGTAAATTATTCAATAGAGCGACTTCACAAAAAATTCCGCAATTTCGGTTTCTTCTCTTTTTTTTCTTCCTTTTACATTTATTTGATAGTTGTGGATAATAAATGCGCTCAAAAGTACGCCACAATGTGGAAATAAAAAGGATTTCAAAAATTGACATTGAGCTGAATTGAGGGAGAGTAGGACTTGAGGTACCACATATGGTACTTCAAGTCTAAGTCTCCCTCAATTCGGCTCAATGTCGGCCCATATATGGCACTTGGTAGAACTTGAACTCCAAGTGTGGTATAAAGTCAGACTTGAGCTTGTATTAAATTAGAATTACAATTTTTAAGATGTATAAATATGATTATTAAAGCAGGAAAGACAGTATTGGAAAATTCAAGGTTTGCTTCTTTGAAAAAATGACATTGAGCTGAATGAAGGGAGGGTTGGACTTGTGAGAGCACAAGTGGAGTACTGTACAGTCCCCCCCCCCCGTTAAAAAAATCCAGGTGCTAATTTTAATGGCATTTCATTTTGCCCTGGCTGACTGGCCTGTTTTTGCAAGTGCCCAACAGACATATAAAGAAAAGCCCACAATGCGTCTATATGGCCAGTATGTGAGAGCACACTGTGCAGATAGGCACATTTTCAGGTGTTTTTATTTTTATTTTTTTAATTTTTTTAATTTTTTTTTTACTCTTTTCATTATTTTGTTTCAATTTTTTTCTACTCTTTTCCTTAATTTTTATTATTATTATTATTATTATTATTATTATTATTATTATTATTATTATGATGATTATTATTATTATTATTATTATTTTACTCTTATCCTTAATTTTTTCCCCTTTCTTTTTGCTTGACTGCTCTGTTGTTGAACATGCATGGTTTGCAAGTGCCCATCAGACATATGAAGAAAATCCCACAGTGCGTCTATATGGCCAGGATGATAGTTGTGGATAATAAATATGCTCAAATGTACGCCACAATGAGGAAATAATAAAGATGTTAAAAAATGACATATTTTTCTTTATCAAAATGAAAAACTGAGAAAAGTTTGACGGAAATCTCAAGTCCCAAGTCCTACGTTCCCGCAGGACTTGGGGCTTGGCAGACAAAGGAAGAAGCTTGTCCCTTTGAGGCGGTAACCATATATGGTACCTGCCAGGTACTATATATGGCACCTACAAACTAGGAACCATATATGGTTCCTGACAGGTGCCTTATATGGTTCCTGCCAGGAACCATATATGGCAACTGGCAAGTGCCACATATGGGACTTGGCTTTAGACAAGTACCATATATGGCACCCATGTTAAAGTAATGGGGGACCCCCAGGTACCATATATGGCACCTATGTTAAACCAATAGGGCTATTTTTGGGACCTCAAGTCCAAGTTTCCCTGGACTTGGGACCATGTCCTTTATGTAATGAGAGGCTAATATGATGTACATACTGCTGATTTAAGGCATTATTAATTGATTTCAGAATTTTTTCATGCTTCAAAGCTTGCATATATCTGACTTCACCAAAATGATTGGCAAATTCAGCTTCATTAATTATTAAGTTTTTTAAACCTCTGTTGTAGACATAGCGAATGGGTACAGTATATTTGGTTGTAAAGCACAAGGAAGAGGCTTTTGCAGTGAGAGTATAAGCACAGTCTCACCCCCCCCCCCCGTTAAAAAAAACTCAGGTGCTAGATTGATGGCATTTCGTTTTTATTATTTGTAGTTTTTTTTAAGTTATTTTTTTTACTCTTACTCTTAATTTTTTTTAATATTTAATTTTTTACTCTTTTCATTATTTTTTTAAAATTTGTTTTTTACTCACATCCTTGATTTTTTTCAATATTATTATTGTTTTTATACTCTTACCCTTAATTTTTTTTTATCATTTATTTTTCACTGTTTTCATTATTTTTTTAAATATTTGTTTTTAACTCTTATCCTTAATTTTTTTTATTATTTTGTTTTTTACTCTTATCCTTAGATCAATATTTAAAATTACAATTTTTCAAACATATAAATATGATTTATTAAAGCAGGAAAGACAATGTCGGCAAATTCAAATTCAAGAAATGTCAGGTGTAAGTCCCTATTCTCCCTCAATTCAGCTCAATGTCGGCCCATATATGGCACTTACGTATACACATTACCTATAGGGAACGGCCACAATATATATATGGTTTTAAAGCATATTGTTCAAGCTTTACAATGGTGTATTGAAATAAAAAAATATACTGAATCTAGGGGGAGTAACTTTTGCTGCAAGAATGTTATATTTTCAGATAATTTTGAGCTGAATTGAGGGAGAGTTGGACTTGAGGTACCATATATGGCAGACCACCACCTTATTTGATATGCATTCAGACTTGAGCTTGTATTGCATTTTTATTACAATTTTTTATATATGTAAATATGATTTATTAAGGCAGGAAAGACAATGTCGGCAAATTCAAGGTTCGCAACTTTGAAGAAATGTCAGGTGTAGTTCCCGACTTTTACATGTCAACAAGGATATTTGAGGGAGGAGAGGGACTTTATATAAAAAATTTCCGCAATTTGCGTTTATTCATGTTTTTTCTTTCCTGTATATTTATTTGATAGTTGTGGATAACAAATGCGCTCAAATGTACGCCACAATGAGGAAATAATAAACATTTCAAAAATTGACATTGAGCTGAATTGACGGAGCTTTGGACTTGAGGTACCATATATGGCACCTCAAGTCCAAGTCTCCCTCAATTCAGCTCAATGTAGGCCCATATATGGCACTTGGTAGGACTTGAATTCCAAGTATGGTATAAAGTCAGACTTGAGCTTGTATTGCGTTATAATTATAATTTCTAAAATATGTATGTGATTTATTATAGCAGGAAAGACAATGTCGGCAAATTCAAGGTTCGCGACTTTGAAGAAATGTCAGGTGTAAGTCCCTGGGTCTCCCTCAATTCAGCTCAATGTCGGCCCATATATGGCACTTACATATACACATTACGTATAGGGAACGGCCACAATATATATATGGTTTTAAAGCACATTGTCTAAGCTTTACAAAGGTGTATTGAAATAAAATATATATTGAATGCAGTGGGAGTAGCTTTTGCTGCAAGAATATTATATTTTCAGATAATTTTGAGCTGAATTGAGGGAGAGTTGGACTTGAGGTACCATATATGGCAGACCACCACCTTATTTGATATGCATTCAGACTTGAGCTTGTATTGCATTATAATTATAATTTTTTCTATATGTAAATATGATTTATTAAGGCAGGAAAGACAAAGTCGGCAAATTCAAGGTTTGCGACTTTGAAGAAATGTCAGGTGTAAGTCTCTAGTCTCCCACAATTCAGCTCAATGTCGGCCCATATCTGGCACTTACATATACACATTACGTATAGGGAACAGCCACAATATATATACATGGTTTTCAAGCACATTGTCTAAGCTTTACAAAGGTGTATTGAAATAAAATATATATTGAATGTAGTGGGAGTAACTTTTGCTGCAAGAATGTTATATTTTCAGATAATTTTGAGCTGAATTGAGGGAGAGTTGGACTTGAGGTACCATATATGGCAGACCACCACCTTATTTGATATGCATTCAGACTTGAGCTTGTATTGCATTATAATTATAATTTTTTCTATATGTAAATATGATTTATTAAGGCAGGAAAGACAAAGTCGGTCAATTCAAGGTTTGCGACTTTGAAGAAATGTCAGGTGTAAGTCTCTAGTCTCCCTCAATTCAGCTCAATGTCGGCCCATATCTGGCACTTACATATACACATTACGTATAGGGTACAGCCACAATATATATATATGGTTTTAAAGCACATTGTCTAAGCTTTACAAAAGTGTATTGAAATAAAATATATATTGAATGTAGTGGGAGTAGCTTTTGCTGCAAGAATGTTATATTTTCAGATAATTTTGAGCTGAATTGAGGGAGAGTTGGACTTGAGGTGCCATATATGGCACCTCAAGTCCAAGTCTCCCTCAATACAGCACAATGTAGGCCCATATATGGCACTTGGTAGGACTTAACTCCAAGTGTGGTATAAAGTCAGACTTGAGCTTGTATTGCGCTATAATTACAATTTTTAAAATATATAAATATGATTTATTATAGCAGGAAAGACAATATCGGCAAATTCAAGGTTCGCGACTTTGAAGAAATGTCAGGTGTAAGTCCCTAGTCTCCCTCAATTCAGCTCAATGTCGGCCCATATATGGCACCTACGTTTACACATAACGTATAGGGAACGGCCACAATATATATATGGTTTTAAAGCACATTGTCTAAGCTTTACAAAGGTGTATTGAAATAAAATATATATTGAATGTAGTGGGAGTAACTTTTGCTGCAAGAATGTTATATTTTCAGATAATTTTGAGCTGAATTGAGGGAGAGTTGGACTTGAGGTACCATATATGGCACACCACCACCTTATTTGATATGCATTCAGACTTGAGCTTGTATTCGTTATAATTACAATTTTTTCTATATGTAAATATGATTTATTAAGGCAGGAAAGACAATGTCGGCAAATTCAAGGTTCGCGACTCTGAACAAATGTTAGGTGTAAGTCTCTAGTCTCCCTCAATTCAGCTCAATGTCGGCCCATATATGGCACTTACATATACACATTACGTATAGGGAACGGCCACAATATATATATATGGTTTTAAAGCACATTGTCTAAGCTTTACAAAGGTGTATTGAAATAAAATATATATTGAATGTAGTGGGAGTAGCTTTTGCTGCAAGAATGTTATATTTTCAGATAATTTTGAGCTGAATTGAGGGAGAGTTGGACTTGAGGTACCATATATGGTACCTCAAGTCCAAGTCTCCCTCAATTCAGCTCAATGTAGGCCCATATATGGCACTTGGTAGGACTTGAACTCCAAGTGTGGTATAAAGTCAGACTTGAGCTTGTATTGCGTTATAATTACAATTTTTAAAATATATAAATATGATTTATTATAGCAGGAAAGACAATGTCGGCAAATTCAAGGTTCGCGACTTTGAGGAAATGTCATGTGTAAGTCCCTAGTCTCCCTCAATTCAGCTCAATGTCGGTCCATATATGGCACCTACGTTTACACATTACGTATAGGGAACGGCCACAATATATATATGGTTTTAAAGCACATTGTCTAAGCTTTACAAAGGTGTATTGAAATAAAATATATATTGAATGTAGTGGGAGTAACTTTTGCTGCAAGAATGTTATATATTTATAGATAATTTTGAGCTGAATTGAGGGAGAGTTGGACTTGAGGTACCATATATGGCAGACCACCACCTTATTTGATATGCATTCAGACTTGAGCTGGTATTGCATTATAATTACAATTTTTTTTATATATAATATTTTCTTATATTGTGAGCTTCATAAAGGTGTATATAAATTAAACATACGTTGAATCTAGAATGAGTAATTCATGTTACAAGTTTGGTGAATATCGGTATATTTTTGTTGCGTTTCCATTGCACACAAACAGCCGAACCCAACAACTGAAATATTACATTTTTGAAACCTCGTTGGTGCATATTATGTATCAGGATTGGCCACAATATATATATGTTTTTAAAGCACATTGTCTAAGCTTTACAATGATGTATTAAAATAAAATATATATTGAACCTAGGGGGAGTAACCCTTGTTACAAGAAAGGCGTATTTCCAGATATCTATGTTGCGTTTCCCGTGCACAGCCGACACAAACAGCTGAAATATCATTTTTTTTAAACCTACTTCGTGCACATTACGTTTTGGGAACGGCCCCAGTATATATATGGTTTTAAAGCACATTGCCTACACTTTACAATGATGTATTGAAATAAAATATATATTGAATTTAGGGGGAGTAACCCTTGCTACAAGAAAGGTGTATTTCCAGATATTTATTTTGCGTTCCCCGTGCCCAGCCAAAAAGAAAAGCGGCAATATTACTCTTCTAGATCCCCTTTTGCGCAAGCTACTTATAAGAAATGGCAACAATGTGTACAGGACTGTAAAGTACATTTCCTGAGCTTCAAAATGGTGTATATAAATCAAATATACATTGAATTTAGAATGAGTAATTCTTGTTACAAGTTTGGTGAATGTTGGTATATTTTTGTTGCGTTTCCATTGCATACAAACTGCCGAACCGAACAGCTGAAATATTACATATTTTAAAGCCTCCTTGGTGCGTATTACGTATAAGGATTGGCCACAATATATATATATTTTTAAAGCACATTGTCTCATCTTTACAATGATGTATTGAAATAAAATATATATTGAACCAAGGGGAGTAACCCTGGTTACAAGAAAGTTGTATTTCCAGATTTATATGTTGCGTTTCCCGTGCACAGCCAACACGAAGAGCTGAAATATCTTTTTTTTTTAAACCTCCTTCGTGCATATTACGTATAGGGAACGGCCCCAATGTATATATGGTTTTAAAGTACATTGCCTACGCTTTACAACAATGTATTGAAATAAATATATATTGAATTTAGGGGGAGTAACCCTTGTTACAAGAAAGGTGTATTTCCAGATATTTATGTTGCGTTCCCCATGCTCTGCCGACAAGAAAAGCTGCAAAATTACTCTTTTTGATCCCCTTTTGCGCAAGCTAATTAAAAGAAATGGCAATAATGTGTATATGACTGTAAAGTACATTTCTTGAGCTTCAAAATGGTGTGTATCAATTAATTATACATTGAATCTAAAGAGAGTAACTCTTGTTACAAGGTTGGAGAAAATCCGGTTATTTGCGTTGCGTTTCCCGAGAACTCAGCCGACACCAACAGCTGAAATATAACATTTTTGAAACGCTTTTTGTGCAAATCACTCATAGGGAATGACCACAATACATATATGGTTAAAAAGCACATTTCTTGATCGTTACAATGATATGTAGAAATAAAATATATGTTATATGTAGAGGGATTACCAATTATTCCAAGACTGGTGTATTTCAAAATATTTTTGTTGTGTTTCCTGTACAAAGAGCCGACACCAACAGCTGAACCATTACATTTTTGAAACATCTTTCGTCAAAATGACAGTAGGGAGATGCCCACAATATATATTGTTTTCAAGAACATTTTCTGACCTTTACAAGGGTATATAGAAATAGGATATACATTGAAACTAGAAAGAGTAACTCTGGTTACAAGGTTGGTGAATATCCAGTTACTTTTGTTGCGTTTCTCGTACACACAGCAGACACCAACTGCTGAAATAGTACTTTTTTTAAAACCTATTTTGCGTAAATTACTTATAGGGAATGGCCAAAATATATATATGGTTGAAAAGCACATTTTCTGAGCTTTATAAAAATGTATAGGAATAAAATATACATTAAATGTAGAGGGAGTACCCTTTGTTATAAGAATGGTGTATTTCGAAATATTTTTGTTGCACCTGGTAGGACTTGGAACTCCAAGTCGGCCCAATATTGCCATATGTGGTAAAAAGTCAGACTTGCGTGAGGACAAGTGTATACTCATTGGCATTCAACTTGATCTTTTGCCATTTTTCAAAAATTGATCTTGTCTCACTTCGAGCTTGACACAATCAACTGGTTCAGGCATTGGTTTGGCACCTGACTCAATGCCATGGCGCGCTTGGGCATGAGACTGACTAATGCCCTTTTGGGTGCCCTTTGTTGAGGGATTGCACTACAGCGTTCAAGTGCTTTATCACGTCGTACAGTGTCCTGTTGGTGGGAAAGATATCTGTCCAATTTAACAGGTATTCAAAGTACAACCTGATGTCCTGGTTGTAGTTCTTGATGGTACTACACTTGACAACATGACTTATATTGTCAAAGATGCTCATATCATCTTAATGGTGGGAACAAACCTGATCGAGAGGAGGCCCGAAAGGATAATGCCACAGATGGAGAGTTTGGTGAAGAGTTTGATGGAGAAATTTCCCAAAGCAAAGATTGTAATAACATCGATTCTGCAAAGGCCGAGGGATTTTCAGAAAATCCAGGGGAGGGAGAAAGAGGAGGCGAACATATTTCTATATACCATTGTAAAGCTCAGGAAATGTGCTTTAAAACTATATATATGTTGTGGCCATTTATTACATCTCATTAGCACAAGAGCGTTTACAAAAATGTGATACTATAGCGGGTGGTGTATGCTGTAAGTACGGAAGCGCAACAAAATTCTCTGGATATACATCAAACTTGTAGCAAGTGTTTCTCCCTTTTAATTCAGTACACATTTTATTTCTATACACCATTGTAAAGCTCAGGAAATGTCCTTTAAAACCATATATATGTTGTGGCTATTTATTACATCTGATTAGCACAAATCCTAAATTTTCAAACCTCATTCGTGCATGTTAAGTATAAGGATTGGCCACAATATATATATATGTTTTTAAAGCACATGTCTAAGCTTTACATTGATGTATTGAAATGAAATATATATTGAATCCAGAGGAAGTAACCCTTGTTACAAGGAAGGCGTATTTCCAGATATTTGCGTTGCGTTTCACGTGCACAGCCAACACGAACACCTGAAATATATTTTTTCTAAAACCTCCTTCGTGCACATTACGTATAAGGAACGGCCACAATATATATATGGTTTTAAAGCACATTGTCTAAGTTTTCTAAAGATGTATTAAAATAAAATATGTATTGAATCCAAGGGGAGTAACCCTTGTTACAAGAAAGGTGCACTTCCAGATATCTATGTTGCGTTTCCCGTGCACAGCCGACACGAACACCTGAAATATAAATTTTTTAAACCTCCTTGGTGAACATTACGTATAAGGAACGGCCCCAATATATATATTGGTTTAAAGCACATTGTTTAAGCTTTATAATGATGTATTGAAATAAAATATATATTGAATCAAAGGGGAGTCACCCTTGTTACAAAATAGGTGTATTTCTTGATATTTATGTTGCGTTTCTCGTGCTCAGCCGACAAGAAAAGCTGCAATATTACTCTTTTTGACCCCCTTTTGCACAAGCTACTTATAAGAAATGCATTGCATTATAATTACAATTTTTAAAATATATATTATGATTTATTAAAGCAGGAGGGACAATGTCGGGAAATTCAAGGTTTGCGACTTTTGAAAAAATGTCAGCCCACATATGGCACTCCCGACTTTTGCATGTCAACAAGGATAAATGAGGGAGGAGGTACTTGAGGCAAAAATTCCCCAATTTGCGTTTAAGTATGGTATTAAGTCAGACTTGAGCTTGTATTGCATTAGAATTACAATTTTTAAGATATATAGATATGATTATTAAAGCAGGAAAGACAAAGTCGGGAGATGTAACAATATTGGGACACAATGAATAATGTAACATATATGGCACTTGGTAGGACTTGAGCTTGTAAATTATTCAATAGAGCGACTGTACAAACAATTCCGAAATTTTCCGGTTATTCTTTTTTTTTCTTCCCTTTACATTTATTTGATAGTTGTGGATAATAAAGCGCTCAAATGTACGCCACAATGAGGAAATAATAACCATTTTAAAAATTGACATTGAGGTGAATTGAGGGAGAGTAGGACTTGAGGTACCATATTTCAATAGAGCGACTTCAACTTGTAAATTATTTCCGTTTATTCTTTTTCTTTCTTCCCTTTACATTTATTTATTTGTTGTGGATACCAAATGCACTCAAATGTACGCCACAATGAGGAAATAATAAACATTTTAAAAATTGACATCGAGCTGAATTGAGGGAGAGTAGGATTTGAGGTACCATATTTGGTACTTCAAGTCCAAGTCTCCCTCAATTCAGCTCAATGTCGGCCCATATATGGCACTTGGTAGGACTTGAACTCCAAGTGTGGTATAAAGTAAGACTTGAGCTGGTATTGTGTTATAATTACAATTTTTAAAATATATAAATATGATTTATGAATGCAGGAAAGACAATGTCGGCAAATTCAAGGTTTGCGACTTTGAAGAAATGTCAGGTGTAAGTCTCTAGTCTACCTCAATTCAGCTCAATGTTGGCCCATATATGGCACTTACATATACACATTACGTATAGGGAACAGCCACAATATATATATATGGTTTTAAAGCACATTGTCTAAGCTTTACAAAGGTGTATTGAAATAAAATATATATTGAATGTAGTGGGAGTAACTTTTGCTGCAAGAATGTTATATTTTCAGATAATTTTGAGCTGAAGTGAGGGAGAGTTGGACTTGAGGTACCATATATGGCACCTCAAGTCCAAGTCTCCCTCAATACAGCACAATGTAGGCCCATATATGGCACTTGGTAGGACTTGAACTCCAAGTGTGGTATAAAGTCAGACTTGAGCTTGTATTGCGCTATAATTACAATTTTTAAAATATATAAATATGATTTATTATAGCAGGAAAGACAATGTCGGCAAATTCAAGGTTCGCGACTTTGAAGAAATTTCAGGTGTAAGTCCCTAGTCTCCCTCAATTCAGCTCAATGTCGGCCCATATATGGCACCTACGTTTACACATTACGTATAGGGAACGGCCACAATATATATATGGTTTTAAAGCACATTGTCTAAGCTTTACAAAGGTGTATTGAAATAAAATATATATTGAATGTAGTGGGAGTAACTTTTGCTGCAAGAATGTTATAATTTCAGATAATTTTGAGCTGAATTGAGGGAGAGTTGGACTTGAGGTACCATATATGGCAGACCACCACCTTATTTGATATGCATTCAGACTTGAGCTTGTATTCGTTATAATTATAATTTTTTCTATATGTAAATATGATTTATTAAGGCAGGAAAGACAAAGTCGGCACATTCAAGGTTTGCGACTTTGAACAAATGTTAGGTGTAAGTCTCTAGTCTCCTTCAATTCAGCCCAATGTCGGCCCATATATGGTACTTACATATACACATTACGTATAGGGAACGGCCACAATATATATATATGGTTTTAAAGCACATTGTCTAAGCTTTACAAAGGTGTATTGAAATAAAATATATATTGAATGTAGTGGGAGTAACTTTTGCTGCAAGAATGTTATATTTTCAGATAATTTTGAGCTGAAGTGAGGGAGAGTTGGACTTGAGGTACCATATATGGCAGACCACCACCTTATTTGATATGCATTCAGACTTGAGCTTGTATTGCATTATAATTATAATTTTGTCTATATGTAAATATGATTTATTAAGGCAGGAAAAACAATGTCGGCAAATTCAAGGTTTGCGACTTTGAACAAATGTCATGTGTAAGTCTCTAGTCTCCCTCAATTCAGCTCAATGTCGGCCCATATATGGCACTTACATATACACATTACGTATAGGGAACGGCCACAATATATATATATATGGTTTTAAAGCACATTGTCTAAGCTTTACAAAGGTGTATTGAAATAAAATATATATTGAATGTAGTGGGAGTAACTTTTGCTGCAAGAATGTTATATTTTCAGATAATTTTGAGCTGAATTGAGGGAGAGTTGGACTTGAGGTACCATATATGGCACACCACCACCTTATTTGATATGCATTCAGACTTGAGCTTGTATTCGTTATAATTATAATTTTTTCTATATGTAAATATGATTTATTAAGGCAGGAAAGACAAAGTCGGCACATTCAAGGTTTGCGACTTTGAACAAATGTTAGGTGTAAGTCTCTAGTCTCCTTCAATTCAGCCCAATGTCGGCCCATATATGGTACTTACATATACACATTACGTATAGGGAACGGCCACAATATATATATGGTTTTAAAGCACATTGTCTAAGCTTTACAAAGGTGTATTGAAATAAAATATATATTGAATGTAGTGGGAGTAACTTTTGCTGCAAGAATGTTATATTTTCAGATAATTTTGAGCTGAAGTGAGGGAGAGTTGGACTTGAGGTACCATATATGGCACCTCAAGTCCAAGTCTCCCTCAATTCAGCACAATGTAGGCCCATATATGGCACTTGGTAGGACTTGAACTCCAAGTGTGGTATAAAGTCAGACTTGAGCTTGTATTGCGTTATAATTACAATTTTTGAAATATATAAATATGATTTATTATAGCAGGAAAGAAAATGTCGGCAAATTCAAGGTTCGCCACTTTGAAGAAATGTCAGGTGTAAGTCCCTAGTCTCCCTCAATTCAGCTCAATGTCGGCCCATATATGGCACCTACGTTTACACCCTACGTATAGGGAACGGCCACAATATATATACGGTTTTAAAGCACATTGTCTAAGCTTTACAAAGGTGTATTGAAATAAAATATATATTGAATGTAGTGGGAGTAACTTTTGCTGCAAGAATGTTATATTTTCAGATAATTTTGAGCTGAATTGAGGGAGAGTTGGACTTGAGGTACCATATATGGCAGACCACTACCTTATTTGATATGCATTCAGACTTGAGCTTGTATTGCATTATAATTATAATTTTGTCTATATGTAAATATGATTTATTAAGGCAGGAAAGACAATGTCGGCAAATTCAAGGTTTGCGACTTTGAACAAATGTCATGTGTAAGTCTCTAGTCTCCCTCAATTCAGCTCAATGTCGGCCCATATATGGCACTTACATATACACATTACGTATAGGGAACGGCCACAATATATATATATATATGGTTTTAAAGCACATTGTCTAAGCTTTACAAAGGTGTATTGAAATAAAATATATGTTGAATGTAGTGGGAGTAACCTTTGCTGCAAGAATGTTATATTTTCAGATAATTTTGAGCTGAAATGAGGGAGAGTTGGACTTGAGGTACCATATATGGCACACCACCACCTTATTTGATATACATTCAGACTTGAGCTTGTATTGCATTTTTATTACAATTTTTTATATATGTAAATATGATTTATTAACGCAGGAAAGACAATGTCGGCAAATTCAAGGTTCGCCACTTTGAAGAAATGTCAGGTGTAAGTCCCTGTTCTCCCTCAATTCAGCTCAATGTCGGCCCACATATGGCACCTACGTATACACATTACGTATAGGGAACGGCCACAATATATATATATGGTTTTAAAGCACATTGTCTAAGCTTTACAAAGGTGTATTGAAATAAAATATATATTAAATCTAGTGGGAGAAACTTTTGCTGCAAGAATGTTATATTTTCAGATAATTTTGAGCTGAAGTGAGGGAGAGTTGGACTGGAGGTACCATATATGGCAGACCACCACCTTATTTGATATACATTCAGACTTGAGCTTGTATTGCATTATAATTATAATTTTTTATATATAATTTTTTCTTCTATTGTGAGCTTCATAATGGTGTATATAAATTAAATATACGTTGAATCTAGAATGAGAAGTTCATGTTACAAGTTTGGTGAATATCGGTATATTTTTGTTGCGTTTCTATTGCACACAAACAGCCGAACCCAACAGCTGAAATATGACACTTTTGAAACCTCGTTGGTGCATATAACGTATAAGGATTGGCCACAATATATATATGTTTTTAAGGCACATTGTCTAAACTTTACAATGATGTATTAAAATAAAATATATATTGAACCTAGGGGGAGTAACCCTTGTTACAAGAAGAGTGTATTTATAGACATTTATGTTGCGTTTCCCGTGCACAGCCGACACAAACAGCTGAAATATCATTTTTTTAAAAACTCCTTCGTGCACATTACATTTTGGGAACGGCCCCAATATATATATGGTTTTAAAGCACATTGCCTACGCTTTACAACGATGTTTTGAAAAATAAAATATATATTGAATTTAGGGGGAGTAACCCTTGCTACAAGAAAGGTGTATTTCCAGATATTTATGTTGCGTTCCCCGTGCCCAGCCAAAAAGAAAAGCTGCAATATTACTCTTCTTGATCCCCTTTTGCGCAAGCTACTTGTAAGAAATGGCAACAATGTGTACATGACTGTAAAGTACATTTCCTGAGCTTCAAAATGGTGAATATAAATCAAATATACATTGAATCTAGAATGAGTAATTCTTGTTACAAGTTTGGTGAATGTTGGTATATTTTTGTTGCGTTTCCATTGCACACAAACTGCCGAACCGAACAGCTGATATATTACATTTTTGAAACCTCGTTTGTGCATATTACGTATAAGGATTGGCCACAATATATATATGTTTTTAAAGCACATTGTTTCAGCTTTACAATGATGTATTGAAATAAAATATATATTGAATCCAGGGGGAGTAACCCTGGTTACAAGAAAGTTGTATATCCAGATTTATATGTTGCGTTTCCCGTGCACAGCCAACACGAAGAGCTGAAACATCTTTTTTTTAAACCTCCTTCGTGCACATTACGTATAGGGAACAGCCACATATATATATGATTTTAAAGCACATCGTCTAAGCTTTACAACGATGTATTGAAATAAAATATATATTGAATTTAGGGGGAGTAACCCTTGTTACAAGAAAGGTGTATTTCCAGATATTTATGTTGCGTTCCCGTGCCCAGCCAAAAAGAAAAGCTGCAATATTACTCTTTTTGATCCCCTTTTGCGCAAGCTAATTAAAAGAAATGGCAATAATGTGTATATGACTATAAAGAAAATTTCCTGAGCTTCAAAATGGTGTGTATAAATTAAATATACATTGAATCTAAAGAGAGTAACTCTTGTTACAAGGTTGGAGAAAATCCGGTTATTTTCGTTTAGTTTCCTGTGAACTCAGCCGACACCAACAGCTGAAATATAACTTTTCTGAAACACTTTTTGTGCCAATCACTCATAGGGAATGACCACAATACATATATGGTTGAAAAGCACATTTCCTGATCGTTATAATGATGTATAGAAATAAAATATATGTTATATGTAGAGAGATTACCAATTATTCCAAGACTGGTGTATTTCCAAATATTTTTCTTGTGTATCCTGAAAATAGAGCCGACACCAACAGCTGAAACATTACATTTTTGAAACCTCATTCCTAAATGACAGTACGGAGATGCCCACAATATATATTGTTGTAAAGAACATTTTCTGACCTTTACAAGGCTATATAGAAATAGGATATACATTGAAACTAGAAAGGGTAACTCTGGTTACAAGGTTGGTGAATATCCAGTTACTTTTGTTGCGTTTCTCGTACACAGAGCAGACACCAACTGCTGAAATAGTACTTTTTTTGAAACCTATTTTGTGTAAATGACTTATAGGAAATGGCCAAAATATATATATGGTTGAAAAGCACATTTTGTGAGCTTTATAAAAATGTATAGGAAAAAAATATATATTAAATGTAGAGGTAGTACCCTTTGTTATAAGAATGGTGTATTTCGAAATCTTTTTGTTGCACCTGGCAGGACTTGGAACTCCAAGGCGGCCCAATATTACCATATGTGGTAAAAAGTCAGACTTGAGGGGGTATTGCATTATAATTACAATTTTTAAAATACATAAAGATGATTTATTAAAGCAGGAAAGACAATGTCGGAAAATTCAAGGTGTGCGACTTGGAAGAAATGTCAGGTGGAATTCCCGACTTTTCCATGTCAAAAATGATAAATGAGTGAGGAGAGCGACTTTACAAAAAAATTCCGCAATTTGCGTTTATTCTTGTTTTTTCAAATCTTTATATTTATTTGATAGTTGTTGATAATTAATGCACTCAAATGTACGCCACAATGCACAAATAATAAACATTTTAAAAATTGACATTGAGCTGAATTGAGGGAGACTTGGACTTGAGGTACCATATATGGCACCCCAAGTTCTAGTCTCCCTCAATTCAGCTCAATGTCAGCCCACATATGGCACTTGGTAGGACTTGAACGCCAAGTGTGGTATAAAGTCAGACTTGAGCTTGTATTGCATTATAATGACAATTTTTAAAATATATAAATATGAATTATTAAAGCAGGAAAAACAATGTCGGGAAATTCAAGGTGTGCGACCTTGAAGAAATGTCAGGTGGAAGTCCCGACTTTTGCATGTCAACAATGATAAATGAGTGAGGAGAGGGACTTTATAAAAAAATTCCGCAATTTGCGTTTATTCTTTTTTTCCTTTCCTTTACATTAATCTTACAGTTGTGGATAATAAATGCGGTTAAATATACACCAAAATGAGGAAATAATAAAAATTTTAAAAATTGACATTGAGCTGAATTGAGGGAGACTAAGACTTGAGGTGCCATATATGGTACCTAAGTCCTAGTCTCCCTCAATTCAGCTCAATGTCGGCCCATATATGGCATTTGGTAGGACTTGAACTCCAAGTCGGCCCACTACTACCATATGTGGTATAAAGTCAGACTTGAGCTTGCATTGCACCCTTAACACAATTTTTAATATTTAATTTTCAATGGAAATATAATGAGGAAAGACAAAATCGGAAAATTGAAAGATTGCGACTTTGAAGACAAGTCGGACATATATGGCACTTGGTATGACGTGAACTTGCAAATTATTCAATACACCGATTTTACAAAAAATTCCGCAATTTGCGTACATTCTTTTTTTTTCTTTCCTGTACATTAATCTTACAGTTGTGGATAATAAATGCGGCTAAATATACGCAAAATGAGGAAATAATAAAGATTTTAAAAATTGACATTGAGCTGAATTGATTGAGACTAGGACTTTAGGTGCCATATATGGTACGTCAAGTCCTAGTCTCCCTCAATTCAGCTCAATGTCGGCCCATACATGGCACTTGGTAGATCTTTAATTCCAAGTCGGCCCACTACTACCAAATGTGGTATAAAGTCAGACTTGAGCTTGTATTGCATTCTTAATATAATTTTTAATGCATGGAAATGTAAGCAGGAAAGACAAAATCGGAAAATTGAAAGATTGCGACTTTGAAGTCAAGTCGGACATATATGGCACTTGGTAGGACTTGAACTTGTAAATTATTCAATGGAGCGACTTTACAAACAATTCCGCAATTTGCGTTTATTCTTTCCTTTTCTTCCCTTTACATTCATCTTATAGGTGTTGATAATAAATTCACTCAAATGTACGCCAAAATAAGGAAATAATAAAGATTTTAAAAATTGACATTGAGCTGAATTGAGGGAGACTTGGACTTGAGGTACCATATATGGCACCTCAAGTCCTAGTCTCCCTCAATTCAGCTCAATGTCGGCCCTTACATGGCACTTGGTAGATCTTTAATTCCAAGTCGGCCCACTACTACCAAATGTTGTATAAAGTCAGACTTGAGCTTGTATTGCATTCTTAATATAATTTATAATACATGGAAATGTAAGCAGGAAAGACAAAATCGGGAAATTGAAAAATTGCAACTTTGAAGACAAGTCGGACATATGGTACCTCACACCCAAGTCTTAGGGTTAGGGTTAGGGTTGGGGTTAGAGTTAGCATTGTGGTCAGTGTTAAATTTGTTTTAAAATCCCGACATTTGCTTTTTTAGAAACATAAAATTGGTACGGACGATTAGATATTGCTACCAGATAGTTTAAAATCGCTCAATTGAATGTTGCGACTTTGCAAAAAATGTCTATTTGAAAATCCCGATTTTTACAAAAAATTGCGTATTTGTGTTTCAATCTTTAATTTCCTTCCCTATATATGTAAATAATAATTGAGGGCGACTTGTGTGGTTAGATGTAATGTTTCAGAAGTACTTTGTAACCAATTTAGGTCATCAAACTTGAAAATAAAAGCTTGTACTGAAGCATACCTTTAATGCGTGTATTTCACATTCTGAAGTAGTAAGGGGGCACCTCAAGCCTCAAAGAAGTAACAGCGGCACTATATGTTTTAATTTAACTTATAATTTAACAAGTTTGATAAATAAGATAAGTTATAATGCACAGAGTGTGTGATGATTGCATCCAGAAAGGTAAAAGTCGGGAAATCTTGGTTTTGGCGACTTTGACAAAATATCCTGACTTTCAAATTAACAAGTGAAAATTGTATAAAATTGTAGCAGTAATGATATAAATTGTCCCTTAAGTTCCTATCTAAAGTGCCACATATGGTCCCATACATGTACCCAAGTCCAGTTACGTTAGGACTTGAAGTGCCATATATGGCACCAAAGTCCTAACCTCCCCAGACTAGAGTTTCAGATTAGTGAAACTCTTTTTTATTGATTTAAATGGCTGAAAGCATAAAGAACCAAACAGGGGGACCCAAGAGACCCCAAAGGCGAAGGGGGCAGGGACATGGCTGCGCCCGCGCCTCCTTATTTTAAGAGGAAATGTAGGGTTTGAGGAAGTTAAGCAAAGGGAGAAGCTTGTCCCTTTGAGGCGGATTCCACATGTGGTGCCTGCCAGGTACCATATATGGCACCTGCAAGCTAGGTGCCATATATGGTTCCTGGCAGGTGCCAGACTTGGTTCTTGCCAGGAACCATATATGGCACCTGGCAAGTGCCACATGTGGTACTTGGCTTTAGACATGTACCACATATGGCACCCATGTTAAAGTAATGGGGGACCCCCAGGTACCATAGATGGCACCTATGTTAAACCAATGGGGCTGTATTTGGGACCTCAAGTCCAAGTTTCCCTGGACTTCGGACCATGTCCTTTATTTAATGAGAGGCTAATATGATGTACATGCTGCTGATTTAAGGCATTATTAATTGATTTCAGAAATTTTTTATGCTTCAAAGCTTGCATATATCTGACTTCACCAATATGATTGGCAAATTCAGCTTCATTAATTATTAAGTTTTTGAAACCTCTGTTGTAGATATAAGGAACGGGTACATTATATATGGTTGTAAAGTACAGGGAAGAGGCTTTTGCAGTCACAGTATAAACAGAGTCTCTCCCCCCCCGTTAAAAAAAACTCAGGTGCTAGATTGATGGCATTTCGTTTTTATTATTTCTATTTTTTTTTAAGTTATTTTTTT
Source organism: Hermodice carunculata (assembly GCA_964020975.1). Classification (NCBI taxonomy): domain Eukaryota; kingdom Metazoa; phylum Annelida; class Polychaeta; order Eunicida; family Amphinomidae; genus Hermodice; species Hermodice carunculata. The sequence goes on along the minus strand of OZ026626.1, from coordinate 62,486,510 downwards.
TACTTTTACTCTTAATGTTTTTTAATTTTTAATTTTTTACCCTTTCCATATATTTTTTAAAATTTGTTTTTTACTCACATCCTTGATTTTTTATTATTATTATAATTTTTTTGATACTCTTACACTTTTTTTTTTTTTTTTACTCTTTTCATTATTTTCTTAAAAAATTGTTTTTAACTCTTATCCTTAATTTCTTTATTATTATTTTTTACTCTTATCCTTAGATCAATATTTATAATTACAATTTTTCAAATGTATAAATATGATTTATTAAAGCAGGAAAGACAATGTCGGCAAATTTAAATTCAAGAAAGGTGTAAGTCCCTATTCTCCCTCAAATCAGCTCAATATCGACCCATATATGGCACTTACGTATACACATTACGTATAGGGTACGGCCACAATATATATATGGTTTTAAAGCATATTATCCAAGCTTTACAATGGTGTATTGAAATAAGAAATATATTGAATCTGGGGGGAGTAACTTTTGCTGCAAGAATGTTATATTTTCAGATAATTTTGAGCTGAATTGAGGGAGAGTTGGACTTGAGGTACCATATATGGCAGACCACCACCTTATTTGATATACATTCAGACTTGAGCTTGTATTGCATTATTGTTACATTTTTTTATATATGTACATATGATTTATTAAGGCAGGAAAGACAATGTCGGCAAATTCAAGGTTCGAGACTTTGAAGAAATGTCAGGTGTAAGTCCCTATTCTCCCTCAATTCAGCTCAATGTCGGCCCACATATGGCACTTTGGTATACACATTACGTATAGGGTATGATTTATTAAAGCAGGAAAGACAATGTCGGCAAATTCAAGGTTTGTGACTTGGAAGAAATGTCAGGTGTAATTCCCGACTTAAGCATGTCAACAAGGATAAATGAGGAAGGAGAGCGACTTTATAAAAAAAATTCCGCAATTTACGTTTATTCATGTTTTTTCTCCCTGTATATTTATTTGATAGTTGTAGATAACAAATGCGCTCAAATGTACGCCACAATGAGGAAATAATAAACATGTTAAAAATTGACATTGAGCTGAATCGAGGGAAACTTGGACTTGAGGTACCATATATGGCACATCAAGTCTTAGTCTCCCTCAATTCAGCTCAATGTCAGCTCATATATAGCACTTGGTAGGACTTGAACTCCAAGTGTGGTATAAAGTCAGACTTGAGCTTGTATTGCATTATAATGACAATTTTTAAAATATATAAATATGATTTATTAAAGCAGGAAAGACAATGTCGGGAAATTCACGCTTTGCGACTTTGAAGAAATGTCAGGTGTAAGTCCATAGCCTGCCTCAATTCAGCTCAATGTTGGCCCATATATGGCATTTACATATACACATTACATATAGGGAACGGCCGCAATATATATCTGGTTTAAAAGCACATTTCCTGATCGTTACAATGATGTATCGAAATTAAATATATGTTATATGTAGAGGGATTACCAATTATTCTAAGACTGGTGTATTTCCAAATATTTTTGTTGTGTTTCCTGTACAAAGAGCCGACACCAACAGCTGAAACATTACATTTTTGAAACCTCTTACGTCAAAATGACAGTACAGAGATGCCTACAATATATATTGTTGTAAAGAACATTTTCTGACCTTTTCAAGGGTATATAGATATAGGATGTACATTGAAACTAGAAAGAGTAACTCTGGTTACAAGGTTGGTGAATATCCAGTTACTTTTGTTGCGTTTCTCGTACACAGAGCAGACACCAACTGCTGAAATAGTACTTTTTTTGAAACCTATTTTGTGTAAATTACTTATAGCTAATAGCCAAAATATATATATGGTTGAAAGCACATTTTCTGAGCTTTATAAAAATGTATAGGAATTAAATATACATTAAATGTAGAGGGAGTACCCTTTGTTATAAGAATGGTGTATTTCGAAATCTTTTTGTTGCACCTGGCAGGACTTGGAACTCCAAGTCGGCCCAATATTACCATATGTGGTAAAAAGTCAGACTTGAGGGGGTATTGCATGGAGAGTTTGGTGAAGAGTTTGATAGAGAAATTTCCCAAAGCAAAGATTGTAATAACATCGATTCTGCCAAGGCCGAGGGATTTTCAGAAAACCCAGGGGAGGGTGAAAGAGGAGGCAAACATATTTCTATACACCATTGTAAAGCTCAGGAAATGTGCTTTAAAACTATATATATGTTGCGGCCATTTATTACATCTCATGAGCACAAGAGCGTTTACAAAAATGTGATACTTTAGCGAGTGGTGTTGGCTGTGTGTACGGAAGCACAACAAAATTCTCTGGATATACATCAAACTTGTAGCAAGTGTTTCTCCCTTTTAATTCAGTACACATTTTATTTCTATACACCTTTGTAAAGCTCAGGAAATGTCCTTTAGAATCAAATATATGTTGTGGCATTTGTTACATCTCATCAGCACAAGAGTGTTTACAAAAATGTGAAACTTTAGGCGGTGGTGTTGGCTGTGTGTATGGAAGCGCAACAAAATTCTCCAGATATACATCAAACTTGTAGCAAGCCTTTCTCCCTTTAAATCCAGTACACATTTTATTTCTTTACATCATTGTAAAACTCAGGAAATGTCCCTTAAAACCATATATATGTTGTGGCTATTTATTACATCTGATTAGCACAAATCCTAAATTTTCAAACCTCATTCGTGCATGTTAAGTATAAGGATTGGCCACAATATATATGTATGTTTTTAAAGACATGTCTAAGCTTTACATTGATGTATTGAAATAAAATATATATTGAATCCAGAGGGAGTAACCCTTGTTACAAGAAAGGCGTATTTCCAGATATTTGCGTTGCGTTTCCCGTGCACAGCCGACACGAACACCTGAAATATATTTTTTTTTAAAACCTCCTTCGTGCACATTACGTAGAGGAAACGGCCACAATATTTATATGGTTTTAAAGTACATTGTGTAAGCTTTTTATTGATATATTGAAATAAAATATATATTGAAAAAGGGGAGTAACCCTTGTTACAAGAAAGGTGTATTTCTAGATATTTATGTTGCGTTTTTTGTGCCCAGCCGACAAGAAAAGCTGCAATATTACTCTTTTTGATCCCCTTTTGCCTAAGCTACTTATAAGAAATGCATTGCATTATAATTACAATTTTTAAAATATATATTATGATTTATTAATGCAGGAAAGACAATGTCGGGAAATGTAACAATATTGTGACACAAGAAAGAATGTAACATATATGGCACTTGGTAGGACTTGAACTTGTAAATTATTCAAAAAGAGTGACTTTACAAAAAATACCACAATTTTCGCTTATTCTTTTTTTTTCTTCCCTTTACATTCATCTTGTAGTTGTGGATAATAAATGTGCTCAAATGTACGCCACAATGAGGAAATAATAAACATTTTAAAAATTGACATTGAGCTGAATTGAGGGTGAGTAGGACTTGAGGTACCATATATGGTACTTCAAGTCCAAAGCTCCCTTAATTCAGCTCAATGTCGACCCATATACGGCACTTGGTAGGACTTGAACTCCAAGTGTGGTATAAAGTCAGATTTGAGCACGTATTGCATTAGAATTACAATTTTTAAGATGTATAAATATGATTATTAAAGCAGGAAAGACAATATCGGGAAATGTAACAATATTGGGACACAAGGATGTATGTAACATAGATGGCACTTGGTAGGACTTGAACTCCAAGTGTGGTATAAAGTCAGACTTGAGCACGTATTGCATTAGAATTACAATTTTTAAGATGTATAAATATGATTATTAAAGCATGAAAGACAATGTCGGGAAATGTAACAATATTGGGACACAAGGATGTATGTAACATAGATGGCACTTGGTAGGACTTGAACTCCAAATGTGGTATAAATTCACACTTGAGCTTGTATTGCATAATA
>OZ026626.1:62432395-62467395 GCA_964020975.1 Hermodice carunculata | reverse complement strand
TATGTATGTTTATCGAACAGGCTTGTTTGCCTACATTTTTTTTAATTTTAGGGCGCAATGCTTAGTTTATCATTCTGAAGGGAAAAGAAATTGTAAAGCAAATGTGGATTTTAAGCATAGAGACATAAAAATGTGAGTTTTCTCTTATCCTTTAACATGGAATGAAAATAAAACCATGAATGCTGCCGATCTGAATCATCAGATTACTTTCCATATAACTTTCTTAGTTTTAGTTTTCATGCACATGTAATCAGGCCATGGCTGTGGTTGTGGCATGAAGCATGCAATGACCTTTAAAATGGCAACAAAACCGAGCGGTATTCCTCTATATATCCATGGCCTCTGGTCTCATATGACATAATGGCCTACTTAATATACTTCTTAAAGTTATCATCCTTGATGCTATTGTGGCTAGGAGCTCTTTATATAAATAAGCACATTAAGCAAGCTAATATTTCCGATCAAAATAAAGACTGGCTTTTTACATAACCTGATCTTCCTTAGAGGTCTAATTTTAGCAATGCTGCTGTTTTGACGTACATGAATGGCACTTGGTGACAATTAATGAGACATAGGTTTATTTGCTCATAAGATGAACCTACGTAATATTATCCATAATCCTGCTGTTCCTGGGTTTAAGGTTAGTAAAGACATCGGCAAAAATCGTTTGTAAACGTCATTGGTGGTTACATACAGTGCCTTCAAGCCGTGTGCCTCCTGTTTACTGTGGAACAGACAAACGATACTTATCCCACTTTATATGCAGGGGAACTGGCTATTCAATACCCCTGTTGCCACACACTCATATGCATAACCCTCATTCGTGACTGTAATTTTCATTGCAATTTAACATGCTTGTTATAAAGATGAAAGGCACGCACTACTTGCAAATGATGTGTACACAGTGGGAAAGAGCTGTAAGATTTGACTGAAATGAGGAAGTTGGTTTACTTTGAAATCTTTATTGGACCACTGAATATACCCTATATGCCAGGATACTAAATAACTTTATTTGCGATACGCTGCATAAAAGACATAAATGCCTTGAGGCATTTTACTTTCACAAGATGATCAATAGATGAAAGCATTTCACATCTGTCACATGACATACTGTCTGGAATTCCAAAATGTTGGGGGTATGAAGGGGGGGGGGGTGGCAATATTTGTTCCGATGAAATTCGTTTTCAAAGTCAGGTTTTATTCCACACTAGTTTAAAGTGATTCTTATTTCCTGGATTGTTTGACAGTTCAGTCATTCTTATAAGAACACATATTGCTACCTTCTCTCTTGTAGATTATATAATGTCTTTTGAGTACAGCCTCTTAATGCACCTGCAAAAACTCATACTTTGAATAATTTGGATGTTTATTTTTCTAAGCTTTCTGAATTGTAGCTTTATCCCAAACGTCTATTATATATTTATACTTAGATATTTATTTTCTTGTCGGTATAACCTGAATATTAGCTCAATCTATACTGCAAGGCGATACATTCTCAATAATCTGGATAACAATACAATTCCGTGTGGTGCTGATTGTGCACAAGGATCATTGACAATTTGTACTGTCCGTACTTATTGATACGTCATTTTCCATTAAACTCGAATGGACATCAGTCTATAGTAAATGTTCAGAAAGTCTGTTAGTCAGTAAAAGGCAGCCACTCAATATTGCCAAACGTTTATGTGGAATGTCACCAAATTTATGAAAGAGATGGTAATGCAATAATTATACATTCTCTGAGAAAAATGGATACACATTGAGTAGTGTTAAATAGAACTATATTTTCTTTTTGCTATTTCCGCAAATCTGGCATAATGTTACTTACGTGTTGCTACTGTTCAAATGACTGAACTAGAATTCTCAAACACGTTGCCTAATATCATGGTAATTGTGCATCCTGGTCGCATAGTGACTCATAAATGTCAATGGGACAGAACCCTTTTGTTTTTCTCTTTGTGGTTCTTCATTGTGACTTTGTATGAACTTCAAAATGTCAACCTGACAAATGGGCTTACAAATCGGCCATATCAAACTTTTGGTCAACCATTGGTAAGCCCTAATAGACTATGTACATAGATTAGTAAAGGCTGCTCTTGCAGAATCTAGTCAGCAGACCACATGATCATCCTGATTTCTTATTTAAAACCACAGTAAGGCATTGGATTATTGGCTACTTATTTTAAGGTGCCAAGTTGGTTTTGATTATGAGAGGAGTAGTGAAAAAAATCATGCAATGTGTCTGTTTTTTTATCTAAAATATAAATAAATAAAGCATGTAGTCACCAAATCTTGTTTCAAACAAATCAATATTTATAGAAGAAAATTGACAGGTACAATTATTTCAAGTTTCAGTGACCCAATCCACGTGTACCTTCTGGTTACTTTTGTAATTTTCTGCGGTGTCTGGACAGCTCACAGTGGTGCTAACTGGCCCTAACATTGATGAAAGCACATGACTGTGTAGAAACAAAATGGTGGCACGCAAGAATGGATGCGCATATCATTCAAAGAGTGGCACGTGAAAGGCACTAATACGGCTTAAACACCTGTTTTTGTTTGTTGTTACAGTGTTTGCCGACATTATTTGGAATTAAGAGATATTTGAAAAGATGCAATTTATCGTAATGGACTGTAAACTACGGAACAGCAGTTGGCAGACCTGACAGTCCACCATCCCGACTTTGAAGATAGTCATTGAAGATGGGCATTGATACATATATATATATATATATATATATATATATATATATATATATATATATATATATATATATATTTCGCAGTCAAAGTACATCTTCAATACATCACTTCACAGTAAATTCGAATGGCGAATATGGAAACAGAAAGAAAAAATTAAATAGCGGAATGTAGGGACTTACCTGGTACAGATAACTTCACAAGATTGACCTCTTTGTGGTTCCTTTCATTTTGCTCAAGAATTTCATTTTTTCCAAACAATTGTGAGCCATTTACTTCATAATGTTGAATGGAGTATATCTGTGATTTCAGCCATTTGGCTAACATTATATCGCATGCATATACCGCATGGACCTGATTGAATGATCTCAGCTTATTACTTTTATTGATGTAGGAAAAAACGTACAGCCTGCCCTAAGCAAAAGACAGTTACAACCAGTCATGTGTCACAGGGATCAGATTCAGGCTGGAACTCGCAGTCAGAGAAAGTACACTTTGCCCTTATGCCTGTGCCCTCATTCTCTCTCTCCAAAGAGTCTCGGGCATCTCCCTATGACAGCCTATCCCCATGCTAAAAAAAACCTTCAGTGCTGTCGTACACAGAGCCCTGGATGTCAATTCGTCACTCTTGTCGTTTTCCTTTCTCCAAATCTCATTCCTTCTGGCCAACAGAATTCTTCTTTATGTCATTTTGCATCTGTTTTTTTCGCCAATGTTGTTGGCCTGCAGATTTTTCCTGTATGGCAATTTCTCCATGATCTCATCCACAGGTTGTACTCACTTTAGGCTTTCCAACCAGTGTGGGTCCAGAAAAGAAACTGAAGGAGTTGATCAGGACATCTTGTTCTTTGATTCCACCTGATGAGGACTGAGTGAGAGCGTAAATGAAATGAGCCTGCCTACCCAAGTAGTCATTGCAAAGCAAAATATCAAACCACAGGTGGACCTCCTTGCCAGCAGCCATTTGACACAAGGTGTCATAAGGGTGAAGGTAGGGTCACCTGAGAATCGTCTTCTCATTCTGCGTAGCAGCATGCAAAACCATAAGCGTAAAACCAACACTTTACAAAATCTGAGATAAAAGACGTTTATACCACAAAGCAACAATGTATCTTGGCAAGAATACATCCAAGTTGAAGGCTCTTATTTACTCAATTTGTGAAAAATTTGATTAAAGGAAGCGCAATTTTTACGTGATGGCCTATTCTGTGTAAAAATTAGAGCCACGATTTTAGAAACCGATTTTTTCGGAGGTCAATTTTCACCAGATCAATCAAATTTCAAATAACACCAATCAACCAGGGATAGATGTATCATCTGAAAGCAAACGGGCAATGCAAGATAAATGTCTTATGTAGGGAAGTTTTATCGTTTGGCTTTTTAATTTGTACTTTCATGACTTTTGGAGCTCCAAAATGTAGAAACGTCATAACGCTATATTGATTTTTAAACGTTGTTCTTTCTGTATAGTCTTGTCCGAAACCACTTGGCCAATTCCTATTCGATTCTATAGAGACATTTCTGCATACCGAAAATCCTTACCTTGAGTAACTGATGGCAGTACTTTTTTTTTTGAACTAATGTATTTTTGCCATTTCAAACTTTTCTCCAAACAGTCGCTTGCAGTTTGATGAACCTTGGTGGAAATGTACCTTGTGAAAGTGTCAAGCAAAGGCAGGGCTACATGTATATGTTAGCGCTGTCACTGCAGTCATTGCAGCAACTCTGACATGTGGACTTAAATCTCGGTAATGGCGAATACATGGTTATCACTATACATTCATAGAAAAGAACCTATTGGGTTTCTTTGAACCATGAATAACGTTGAGATGTCAAAGTAATATACTCGCATTTATCCTGGTGATAGCGGATTCTGTCAATTATCTTTTTGCAAACATGATGTCTGTACAACGGTGTGAAAGACATTGATTTTGCAAATAGTGATGATGTTACATGACCTTGATTTTATTTAGTCAATCTGAGCACCCAAGGTCAGCTAGGCACAAGATTGCCACGGTCTCCTCGTTTTCATATGTATTATCGACTAGTAACATGCACACTTTGACTCAGTCTGTCCCTGAAATTATAGACATGATAAAATGTTCATTTTTAAAAGATGGTTATGTTTGGTAAAAAACAAGGTCAAAGAAACAAATTCATCAGATCTTACATCATAAAGCCACGTTATCTTGCTATAAAGTGCAGCCCATGTATGAAATCATTCTCAAAACTAAGCTGAAGAACATGTTTGCTGTGGCTGGTATTGATGGAAAGGAAAAAAGCCATGGTTTGTGTACAAAAATATGAAAACAACGGCTCCATTCTTTATTATTGCAACAAAAGCTCTTCTAGGGCTAAGCAGACGCAAACACATTCAGAACATAAATAATTATGCTATAGCATCTGAATGAAAATAACTAGCCAAGTGTTTCATCCTCATGAATCTGTTTCATCCTCATGAGTACCAACAAACTTCCTCACCTGTGTCAATAACTGTTGTGGTGAGTGTCAATGTCTCTACTACCAAGTTAAAAGCCACCTGTTCGGCTCCCTGTGTGAACTCAGGGTTATCTTGCTGCAGTATCCTACCCCAAGACATACAGAGCTTTAAAATGCACATGAGTTCATTGGCTGTTTACAAATTTCGTAGTTGATGTTTCGTGTTCAGGCATGTTTACATGAAATGCCAACTGGGGTATTTGAGACGTTCTTAAACCATTTACACTCCTGTGTTTGTATTCTCATATGCCAAAATCAAGTAAGTTATACCTGTGCTATTATATAAGCAATCAAATCAGTCATTCGCACATTTATTGTCTGAATGTAATGATCACTGCTGATAGACGGCATTCACTGTAAGTAGCTCTCTGCTCCGTTATCATGAATCATTTTCTTCAGATTATACACATGCCTAGCAAGAAAAGCAAAAGTTTCAAACACATGCACAAATTTCCAACATTAAAATTCCAAGACATCTTCTATAAAGGTGGTATTATTCCACACCGTGAAGAGTAGACAATAGATTAGGGCCATTCATAATAAATCGATGAATGGAGGAAAATTGAAATTTTGATGTATGATTGTGATTTGATGTACACCTCCTCAACTTGGTTTGCCAGAACAGAGCCCAATGGAACAACATACCTGTGGCTGGTTTCATTCTGTGGGCCACTGGACGAATACCAAACAAACTGCTTTTTAATAATTAGTCAATATTCATGGATTTACGTCTCTGTTCATCCAGTGCTTTTATAACTGCAATATCCAAATAACCTTGCTGGTCCCTTGGTCCCTGTACTGTCTTTTTTGCAGATTGGTTTTGAAATAATTGGGAAAGACATTTAGAAACATGCAAGTTTTAGCATTATAGAACTGAGCCCAAAAAGTAGAGCAATGATGCCATGTATTCCACAGTTTGCCTTAAAATTACACGACAGTTGCACAAATTTCAAGCCTGTTGTTACAATAAAGTACCGACTTACAATAAGAAACATATATTTCCCAGACATAAATTGCAGTTTGGCAGTAAAGATATGACACATTTTAATATTGCTAAAATGAAATTTGCAAAAATCTTACATTAGGCGGTTTTCCTAATCACAATGCCGAATAAATTAAACAAAGTGCAATTACTCTAAACTGGTGTTGGATAAATTGTTACTTGAAATTTTCATTTGAGATGATATGTGCCTGAACAATGACTTTGATTGGCTGGTGACGGCGATTCCAGTCACCATGTTAAAAAGGGATCGTGGTGGTCAGGGTTTGCATGTGCCCATTGCCTTTGCAGCACTGGGGCCAAACGACACCTACCAAATTAAACCTTTTCACATTGAACAGATCATCATAAAGTCTATCCTCAGTATGATTAGTAAACAATCAATTTGTGTCATCTTGGTACATACAAATACTACAGGATTTTTTATAGTTTTGACTGCCGCATATATATATATATATCATTAATAACTGACATGAATATTAACATGGTGGTTTCTTCCATATGCTACGTGTTTTTACTGTGTGTTTTGCGTACTGCTCAAACATAATCAGTGCTGTTGATCAAAGATCAAATAGTGTCATAACCCCACTATTTAATCTGCTGAACTAAGCTGCGGTATTTCGTCATCCGTCGTGTACTTCAACTTTGTGATAGCATTTCCCATTAATATATATTCTCTTTCCGTTCATATTTTACCAAGCTATAATCCTTTATTATCATGTTCTCAGCATGCATTACACCTGTCATTTAGCATGTAGAAAACTATGCATGCAAAGTCAAAATTAATACTAGCTTAATGTGGTGACTAATTTGCATGTCACATGCAGGCATTAATATCTTTACTGCTTGAGCAAGCAAATATTTTTGATAAATGATCAAAGTGCTGTTTTCACAGACGTTCCATGGTCATTTCAGCAAAGATACTTGTATCAGCTCAAACAGCTTCATTTGTATGGGGATTTTTTTCATGCAAATGCTTTCGTTTTTCAATAAGACTAACTGATTCCATTGACCCACTTGTTTTTTCGTGTGGCTCGCAATATCCAACATAAAAATATGCCATAGTGCTGCCGCTGCATGGATGTTATGAACATCTATTACTACACAGAGCAATGAATATTACTGATAGTCAATTTGTGTATTGTATTGCATTATTACACAAATCATAATTTGAAAGTTAAACAAACTCAAGTACAAAATGGTGTTGGGAGCTTCATGTAAAAAAATCCCATTTTTTATTACTTTTCCCTGGAAGCTTAATGTTGTACATACATACATATATATATATATACATACATATATATATATATATATATATATATATATATATATATATATATATATATATATATATATATATATATATATATATATATATATATATATATATATAAAATTGGAAAAGTTGGTCTGAGATTATTGTTTTTACGTTTGCGAGATTGAGTGCAAATTGACATGTTGGTTGATATGTCTTACTTTCGGCCTCCTACTCACCTGTGGCTTTAACTACTAATATGACACTCGACAGTACATTCAGTAGACTCATTAAGATATATACCGCTGTCTTGCGAGAGGAAGTTTTGGCCATCCTACAATATACATTATAATGACATTTTCATACATGATATGTTGAATATAATTATGGATGTAATGTACCATCAGGAATTTGAAATATTCAATGAGTGTTGTGTTACTCGGAATTAAGAAAGACTATGACTGACACAGGCTCGTGCGAAATGCACCATCTGCTCCCGAAGAACAAGAGGCTCCTGTACAGTACAGTGTACAGTGGTAGCAAAAATTGATATATAATTCATAAAAAAAGAAAAAATCACAGTGCCACCTGGTGGCCAAAAGAAGAATTACGTGACCCCTAGGTTACACTATGTGCAATATCACAGCAAGTGGCGAAGTACTTCTTGAGATGAAATTTTTCTTTCAAAAACAATTAAAAATTTAATAAAAAATAAGAAAACTATTGCTTCATCATCACCTTTGCAAAGTTGGTAGAGGTCCACCTTGGGAACATCGAATACAAAATCAAAACATTCCAAGCACTTGTTTTTCAGAAGACGTTGAAAACGAAAACAGAATGGCCATATACACTATACAGTGGTAATACTTAACTACAGTTGCAAAGTTGCAGATTCCAGTAGCTCTGCTAACGGACAAGTGAGCAGCCTTATGATATTTTGATCACATTTACTGAATTAGCATATCTTATGAGAAAGTATGTTCACAAAAAGTACCCTCATTAGACAACATATGTTCATGGAAAACTCACCAATGTGGATGTTGGTAAAACAACCTGGTATATCCAAATTATATTGTGCGCAAATGAGATATCTTACTTTGTACATCCATTCATGTTACTCATTGGTCACAATGTACATGAATGTATTTGCTTGTATGCAATCAGCTCTTGGTGTAGCCATTTTGCACACTGTATAAAAGTATAGCTCAGTAAACAATATTTCACTGGTATTTAATATATCCATTATACTGTGTTTTACATCATAACTGATTAACTTCTTCTTGTGCACCAGATACCGAAGGAAAAGTCATCAATAGATGAACCCTTCCCAGACACTCAGTCTCAGTCAGCTGGCTTTTGCAATTCTAAGAATGTTACTCAGCCTGTAGGTAACAGTGCATAGTTTTACCCTCCTGTAATGCAATAATTAGAATAGTACATGCACATCTAGGATTACGACGACAATAGTAAGTACAGTTTCACATGGAAAAAAACACATTGCAAATCTACAGTTGTCAGTGAGAATGACATTCATGCTTGACAGAAAAATATAATTAGGCCATGCCTTCCTGGCGTTAAATATATGGAAGGGTTCGTCATCTGTCCTCACACGAGCAATGACACATATATTATTTCCTTGCACTCCCTGCAGTACTTTACAATAAGGCAAAAGTTTCCTTAAAAGAAATGCCAGTTACAGGATTCTTCTCGATGTTAGACATTTGTTCTGCAAGTAATTTCACTGAGATATGCTTGGACCTCTGGTACTAAGCAGGGCCTTAACTACTTATTCAATCATTACTGCATCAGTGGTAAGCCCAAAAGAGCATACACACACGTGCCAGGTCCCCAGAGAGGCCCTAAGTTAAGTTGAGTTTCGTGGCCACATCTGGGGTAGAATGAAAGTTATATGATTTGAAAGATAAAAGTCAGGAGTCTTGTTATTGGGTAGTTATAACCTTTAAAAAGTGTAGCTTGATGTTAATCTGGCTTCATTTTAAGGTAAGGCCAACATAACAGTTGCAATAGTGTCATACCTGCTTTAGGGGCCTACAATATGCTATATTGCATAAAACTAATAAATAGTAGATTGGTCATGACTTTAAATATTTCAGTGATTCAAGTTCGCCAACAGAATATACAAATACATTCTGAAGGAAATTTACCAGGATGTGATCTAAGGCTTATATACTTTTTTGTAATCAAGTACTGCCACTCCTTATTTCCTCCTTTTTTGCCATTTTCAGCATTTTTGTGACCTTTTGAGCTCAGCAATGGAATACATTGCAAAATATTATTTTTGCTTCAACATGAAATACACCAAAACTTAAGTTTTCACCAAGTGTTTCACAGTTTCTGCTATTATTAAATAGGGTTCAATAACCACCGATCTAGCTCTAATTGCCATGAGCTGCTGCAAAGACACAATTATCATTTTTTCTGTCAAACATCTTGCAACATTGGACATGATTGAACAGTTTAAGTGCATTTTCCTACCACAACCCCCTAATGTTTCCAACAATCACATTTTATATATTTTGGCTAATGCTTAAATTTATGGTGTTGTATGTTGACAGAATTAAGCATATAATGGAACGTAGTTGTGGCATTTCACAATTTTGAAACTCATGCACAAATTTCATGCAATATTTTGAACATTTTAAGTTAATCTTGGACCATGTTGGTTAAATTGGATATAAAAAGTGGGTGGGGGTAACAATTCAGCATGAAGTAACTTTACACGTTGTCAACTTACACTGTTTTAAGAATAATTATAAAGAACTTTGCAAAATCTACAAAATACACATATTTGATGGTGAACATATTCGTTCATATAGAAAATATGATCTGTTAAATTCCAAACTTTTTAAAACCCTAAAAATATTTACATTTTAGTATCTTGCTCTTTTAACAAAACGTAATATGTAAGCAGAGCTGTATTTGTTATCTTTCATATTCCAGGATACATAATTTGAGAATTAATGTGAGGTTGGACGAGAAAACTTGGCATATACATTATATTTAATTGGAAACCGATTTCAAATATCAAACATTACAAATTTTAATCATGTGAAGAAATAAGTGAAATTTTTGGTAATTTTGGTATTGAAGGGTACACTTACGTCTTAACGACGTATGCCTAAACTTCCATGTCTGGCCCATAACACCCGCCAAAAGTGAGCTGGGACTTGATTGTTCCATGGACTTGCTGGTCCTGTTCACCACTTGGTTGAGGGGGGATGACTTTAGGTAAGTACGTCAACTGTTGAGTGGAAGCAGGGAGGTCCCGTGGGTTTCTCTGGTGCTTTAGAGCAACATATACTCACAAAGTTAACAATTGGGAGGAAAGTAAATATCTGTGCCATGGAGACTGATTGATATAGGCTTGGCTTACTCTTCAATCCATGTAAAAGATATGTGTCTATACCATTTTAAGTATACTCACTAATAGAGAAAGTACTAAAAATTTCACATATTAATTACGTAACATTATGCATTGGTAGGAGAGAGTAATGAAGCATGCATACTGACCAACAACCACCAGGACCCACAGCCTGTGAGACTCTTGGTATGAGTGAGGAAGAGATGTCTGTTCTGACAACCTCAGAGATTTGTGGATGTGAGGCTGCTAACAGCATCATGGCAGAATCCCTCAAATCCTCCTTATTGATCATCATGGGACCGCCAATGGGCCCCTTTCCGCACTAGGAAGCCACTCACCAACCTCAGAGAAGTCTGTGGTAAGGGCGACACTGTCTTTTTCCATTCTTTGGGTCCTGGAGATCCAGCAAAGCCATGGGAAACATGAAGGGGGGGGGCAGTCATATGGATCTGTAAGGTAGTGTCAGGTTGGAATGGGACCGCTAGCTCTCAGCCTAGAGGACCCTGGGGACATCATAAACATGGTAGCTGCCCTGATGTGCTCTCAGTGGGCACAAGGTTCTTTCCTCAGTGACGAGATGCTGTGTCTATGGCACGAATGGTAAAACCCCTAAAGAACATAGATGGATCTTGAGCCAGTGTGCTCTGAGAGCCACCTGGGAGTGGTCAGGCAACCATAGCGTTAGTCACCACTGGTGGCAGTACTGTTACGAGGAGAATCATGTGACAGCAGTCCATGCCTTTGCAATGATTAAGACCTCACATTAATTAGGTACAAAATGTTGTTTTGGGATCAGAAAGTGCATAATTATATATTTTCCCCACAGCAATACACTGGAGAAAGAAATACTTTTCTTGGAGGTAATGTCTCACGTGAAAAACAGTGAATTTGATTCTACAAAAGAGAGATGAATATTGACTTATTGCAGGTTATAGCCAAAGATGCATAGCTGATTATAATACAGGTAAAAGGTTGAAGTGATTCGTTTCTTTTCCCTATTACAAAAGACAACCATTTCCTGAGAGAGCACATGTGACACTACCAAATCATGTTCTTTACATGTTGATCTACCTGTCATTAGAGGCCACCTGTCTTATAAGACTAGTTTTAGTAGTAATGGAGTTTGCCCTAGTGACAGAAACTATTGTATTGTGATCATACTGTTGTTAAAACTTGTGAGACAAAATATCATTTTCAAATGTGTTTTTAACTATATTTGGTACCTGCTAAAGAAATCACTTGTCATGAAAAACCAGTTCAAGTTTTGAGACCACCTTTTCATTAATTTCATTGTTACTTTAACTTGCATGAAAATCAACTACTATGTGGAACAACTTGTGATGAATAGAAGGGATAGTTTTAAATAGGAGAATCCATGCAGAGTCCTTGTCTTAAGAAACCACACAAATGAAAGACCGCCTGTCTTAAAATGATATGCCTTCAGGTATACTTTGCAATGCCTCCTATGCATATGAAAGGCCACCACTACTAGGAAACTGCAATCCGGTCACCCATAAGGGTTGCCTTTGTTTCATAAATTTTGTATCAACAACAGTACACTACATGCAGTTCATATCTAGACAGATCTCCCTTATCACCAAGTAAAGTGGTCTGATAAGGCCAGTAGTCTATCATGACAGGTAAATTCACTTGGTAGAAATATTGTTTGGGATTCAACAAGTGTTCTTTCAGGAGAAGGAAGTCTCGTACTGGAGATGACACCTGTACATCTGTTCCTGCCGGGAGAGACCTTTCTTATTACCAAATTAAAAATGGTCTTATTAATAGATGGTCTCACATGACAGGTACATTAACATATGACAGGAATTGGGTTTGGGTATAGGCCAGAGGAGGTCTCTTAATACTGATATACACTAATCCTTGCTATAGCGACTACCCGCATTACCACGGTAAAAGTGGTCTTTTGACACAGGTGATCTCTCATTACAGGTAAATAATCATGGTAAGAACAGAATAGGTATCTCAAGAGTGCCTGGTTTCTTATCACAGATATTACAATGATGTAGTCTTTGCCTTGAGAAACCATAATACCAGTTTAAAAGTGCTCTTATAAGGCAGGAGATCTCTAGGCAATCAAAAACATGCAAACAAGAATAGAATTGTGTGATTCACTAAGTGGTCTCTCAAGAAAGGATAGTTTGTCATGACGATTGTCAAGACAGATAACATTTTATACTATACAGTTGTTTCTGTGTTGAGTTTTGTCCTCAACTGCAACATTAAATGACACAGTGTTCCCTGTCTTGAGAGACCACCCTCTCTTGAGAGACCACTTTGCTGCACAGTGGCTTTCCAACAGAGGTGGTATTTTATAAATACCAATTAACATTTAGAGAATACACTATACACGCACATATATATATCTTGTGCTACCTGCAGAGCCCACCTGTCATAACAGTCAATTCATTGCAACAACGCATACCCTTAGTCTGCCTATAGGGCAGTACTGACTGTTTTAACAAATGAATTTAATTACTCTCTCAGCCATATGACACGACATTTTACGATTTTATATCGAACAAACTGAACTTGTACTTATATAAACAACAGACAATGTACCAGGTGTATGTTCCATCTTGGTAATCAAATATGATAATGCTCATTATTCCACAGTAAGTATATACAGCTGTACTTATAAAGCACAAGCCATGATTTCCTTGTGAACCAAGAGCCACCTGGTGGCAAGCCTTGGCAGCTGACTAATGCTTTTGGACTCATTCATGAGCCAGTGTGAAGATGTTGCTTCTTCAATCCCCAAAAGCTAGTGCCAAGAGAAAAGTTTTCCATACCAGTACTTGTGGGTCACTCTGTGGGGGGTTTTCTAGCCACTCAAAAGGCCACTTCTTCAGCATGACTAAAACCAGGGGGAGGTCTACTCTGTGGTAGGACCTGCCTACCAGCTGGTCTGTCTTTGAAGAAGGAGGCTATGAGTGCTGACAGATAAGGATCACTGCCTTTACAAATGTCCAGGACATTTGCCAGGGTTCAGGATGTGGTAGACTGAAACCCATCCATGTTTCTTGACGTCTTACCAAGGACCTCCCACTGGTACAGCAGGAGTTTCAGTATTGTCATGAATATGAGGAGACCACAAATGTATTCACTGACCAGTGCACTAGTCTTGAAATACCTTCTGATGTAAGTATACTGCCAGAGAAGTGTCCTGACCTCCCCCCCTGCTGGCAATTCTTTCTATGACAGATTGCAAAAAAAAAAAACCTCTTTTGTGCACATGTCTGTCAACAACCACCAAGCGTGGATGTTGAGGACTTAAATGTTCCTGTGAAATACATTCTTTGGTGGTTGCACCAGAAGTTTAGGCCATGCTGGTAAATGTAGAGGCAGCTCAACACATAATTCCAGAAGTTCAGTGACCAATCCATCCTCAGCCATCAGAAGGCAACTAAGATCAGATTGCTGTCATGGGACCAAACCTTCCACAGGACCCTCTGGACGATATGTGGAGGCAGAGAGGCATAAGCCCAAAAACTGCTCCTGTCCATGGCTAGATCATATGCCCCTAGGGCCTTTAGATCAAGGACATAAGGCACATAAACTGGAAGTTTTGCTTTTGTACTTGTCACAAACAGATCCACGCATGGGCCACCCTACATGGCCTGAGCATCCTATGGGTGGAGCAAACACTCCCTCCCTACTGGCTTACTTCTTCTCAGGAGTTGGTCTGCCTGGACATTTACTAGTCCTGGTACATGCCTCACCTGCATTTGGATGTGGTGTTCAAAGTACAGTCAGGTGATATGTCTGGCTAACTCCATCAGCTTTTGAGAGGGCATCCCACCCTGCTGGTTGAGCTAGGCAATGGTGCTCCTGTTGGCACACATCAGGAGAATGTGTTTGTGTTTGGGGCTGGAGTCTGGGTGCTAAGCTTCAGGGCAGTGGCACCAGGAAGGAATGTTATTAAACGGAGTCACTCAAAACCTTTGTCCTGATCTATTTGCAGATGGGGCCCTAAGGTCCTGTATTCATCAATTAAAGTTCACCATCTCTCCTCCAAACAGTGTGTCAGAGAGGAGTGGCCATTGGACATTACAATGGTTTGCTCTTCTCCTCCAGCTGAGCAGCCACAGCTTGGTCACCCACTAGGCTCCAAATGAGAGCTTTGACCTGCTCAAAGCCATGAGTCACTGCCCGGGTAGTATCCAGGGGGGTGGAAGTGGGCTCTCCCCCTGCCAGGACTCTGCCGAGCAGAGCAAATTCAGTGTGGGCATCAGCTGGTAGTTTGAACACTAAGCCTACTGACTGGCAAATCCCAAAGTAAAGATTCATCATTCTCAGTGAAAATGTCTGAAGACTTGTCAAAAGGCATTGCAGTCACAGACCCCAAAACATGATAGGACAGCTGTTGTGGGGGAAAGAAAAGTTCCAGAGGTCAGGAAATTGCTGCAACCTCACAGCCCACATCTGCTCCTTGCATGAAAGGTGAGAGGGCAGAACTTCCTGGAGGCTTGGGGTGAAAGCCCCACCAGCCACCAATAAAGGTCAGCTTGCCAGAGGGCACCTGTTGGAGTTGTGAAAACTCAAGAGTCTGTGGGTCAAGCAAGAGCTGGCTCAGAACTGAGGCAGCAAGCTGCTCATCCAAAATGACCAATTCCAACAGGGCAGGAGGGCAGATGGGGATGGATGAGGAAAAAATCTCTATCCACAAGTGGTGCTCCTCACACAGCTTGCATTCTGTTCTCCTCCCCAAGGATGGTGCTTGGCTTGAAGAAAGGGTCCAATGGCATTGCCAGCTGCTAAGTCTAGGGCAGCCTCATAGTAAAAGCAGCCAGCAGTGCCAGCACCTGGGTTAAAGGTGCCAAATTTGTCACTGGGGTTGCAATGGGGCCACAACTGCAGGAGCTAAAAGGCTCTTTAGCTCACTATAGCTAGACACCACCACATACTTAGGTGCCATCTTCAGCCCTTTGAGATACCCAGATAATCAACCCAGGCTCCCAGACCCGGGAGCTCAGGTAGTCAGCTGGGATTCCAGTGCTCCAGGATACCAAGACATTTTGACCCCAGGTCTGGGAGCCAGGATCTAAGAGAATAGTCACGGTTCTGGGATGCCCAGACGTAGACTTGTAGCTACCAATCTTGATTTCATCGGGGCTGCCTTGGGTGCTGAGCACTCTGATGCAGAGATCCAGGCTGGAAGATACAAGCAGTGCTTTGGATGGGGATCTGAAGTTCAGGCATATGGGGGGGGGGGTATAGTTGCTTAATCAGATCCTTTTGCATCTGTTGGTTCTTGGGCATCCCCTCCCAGATGGTCAAGAATCTCGGATCAGTGGCCAAGGAACCTCTGGTCATCACCTTAGGTGGCACCAAGCACTTGAAACCTTTGTGAGTAGTCCTTTGTGGCCAGACTTGCCACTATGCCACCTCCCCTATCTATCCCTCCTGGGGTTTTGGGGAGAAGAAGCAGTGACCACCTGAGCCTGCTTGCAACCTACGTTGGCTCACTTTCCCTTCTCTATTGGCAGAGCTGGGTGGAGACTCAGCAGAGACTCAATGGCAGCATGCTTACACCTGCCCTCTCGCTCTTCCACTGGGACTGCTCCTGGAGCAGCCACTTATCATCTCCCCACGAGAGCTCAAGACCTGCATGAATTTTCATGAGAACACACACGGCCAAACTTTGGCAACAACCATAACTGTGCTCATGGTTGTCCCAGGCTGCCATGAGTCCATCTTCCACCCTGTACCCAACAAGTGAGAAGATGAGGTGGTTTCTGGCTCCACACCCACAGCACGCTGTCAAGCAGCAATTGCCTCTATGCCGCTGCCACTGTACTCCTTCTGTCTATGATGTAACCCACCAGACACCATCTTGGAATATATCGTTTTCGACAAAAGTCCAGCCCCACTTCCACAATTCATTGAGGATCTGCAGGTCAAATATAAGCCGTCCAAATCTTGGAAGAGACCAGGAGAACAGAAAAATTCTCCAATATAGGTAGTGTATGCTAAAACTGTTTTTCGAGACAAAATTCAAAAGGGCTCCATAGTCTTAGGGCAAGCCAGAAAAAGCACCTCAGGGGGAAGGAAGAAGAGGTGGCAGATGTCCACTGGAAGTCACCCATCACTTCCACACTAACCAAGTAGTTACCAGGAATGCCAGGTCTTCAGAACAATCAAGTCCTTTCCCAATTGTGTTGAGCATTGTGGCCCAGACACAGATGTCTAAGCAATGGTGGTCGAGAAGTAATATTACCTAACTTATGGTTATGAAATCAATGCCTGGATTGGTAAAATGGGGGTAGCGATAATTTTTTTTATCTTTTAAAGGGTGACATTGTGAACACAATTTGACATTTTACCTTAAATACAGATAAAATTTGTACAAATATCAGAAAACAAACATTCTATGGTTGAACAAAAACTGACCCGAAAGAAAATGTCAACAATATCATTTAGGAATACATCAACATTCTCAATAAATAAAAAATGTTCATCTCTTGTGTACTGTACGAACAACCTAAAATAGCAATTACATTTTATGAAAATCCTTATTATTATAAACAACATATTGTTCAACATCATTGGCGTGAAAAAACTTTAACTGTTACAAGTATTGCTACTCTACAGCAATGCTTCATCAAAGGAAAACTCTAAAACCTGCAAAAATACAGGGTTTTTTTAATAAGGGGTAGGATAGTATTTTACCCATAAAGTGGCCATAATTTTTTCAATTGGCATGTTTATATTGTGTTGTGAAGAAAAGTTCCAAAGTGACAATATGCATAATTGTTGTAATACAACCCAATATAAATAACACAAAAGTGACATTCACGAAAAGGAATATATTTTTGGCTTAAAAGCACAATTTTTTACATTCTCTTAAAATATTTGATATCCATACTATGACAAACTGGGCACATTTAAAGCTACACATTTAGCGGAGTAAAACTGCTACAAAATAAAAGCCTGGGATGTTGCTTAATTTGGTACCAATATCATTTCATTTCCCAAAGGTGGCCACATCCACCCTAACAAGAGGGTGTGTGAAACAGCCCATGCTCAGCTGATCTTGACATTCATCACACTTGCAGCTCCATGAACTTGGAAAGGATCAAGGTCACCCATGTTCTGAGTAAGTCTGACCTTTATAGAAGAATACTAACATGTGCAACATCAAGGTTCAAATAGTTCTCAAGTTATAATGAAGAGTAAAATTCATGTATGTTGCACTATGACCCCAGAAACGAGGTCAAGGTCATTCATGTACTGTCTAAGCATGACCTTCATGCAGAAACATTAACATGCGCAGCATTATGGTACTAACTCAAAATATATCTTCAAGTTATCAAGCAAACAGTAAATTTTCGTGTCAGTTGTCCTGTGAATTAGCATTAGAATGCCCATTGCCTTGCATAGTAATCAATAGGAAAGCTGCATTGACCGATAAGTACCCAAAGTGAAAAAAATCCTTAAAAATCAGGAATCCAAAACAGTGCCACCTAGTAAACAACCTTGTTTGACCCTTCCACAAGAACATATCCATCATATTTCAGCTTAATCTGAGTGACGGTTCAGAGAACAAGTGAAAAAAACCATACAAACAAATCATTAAAAAATTGGAAAAAAATTGCAGTGCCATCTGGTGAACAAATTGGGAACTAAGTCTCCCTGGGAGTGTATATTTACAATATCAAAGCAATTGGGTGAGCGGTTTCAGAGGAGAAGAGATTTTAAGGTTTGCCCCCCCCCCCAAAAAAAAAAATTCATAAAAAATCCAAAAATCAATAGAGCATGACCATTTGAACCTGGTGAGATCTACCAAAGGCACATCCCCACCAAGTTTTAATTAAATCTGGCCAAAATTATTTAAGTTATAACAATTACAAGAAATTCCCATCTTAAACTTTCCTATTAAAACTTTTTAAAGATTTTGGGGAAAAAATCATAAAAAATCCAAAATTCATTGGAACATGACCATTGGAACAAACCTGGTAGACACTCACCCAAGGTACATCCCCTCCAAGTTTGATGTAAATAAAATGCCCATTGACTTGCACGGTAATCAGGTGCATTTACCGAAAGGTAACCAAATTGAAAAAATCGTTTAACATCAGGAACCCGCAGCATTCCCACATAGAAAAGACACTGACCCTTCCGCAAGGAACATATCCACCACTTTAAGCTTGATCTGAGTTACGGTTCTGGCGAAGAAGTCGAGAATAGCTATAACACAAAAAAAATCATAAATTAGAAAAAAATTGCAGCACTACCTGGTAAACAAATTTAGAAAAAAGGAGTCACTAGGTGTCTTTCTGTGTGATATCAAAGCAATTGGGTAAGACTTGTCCAAAAAAAGAACCAAAAAATGCATTAAAAAACAAATAATCACTGGAGCATGACCATTTGAATAAACTTGGTAGAAACCTACCCAAGGTACACTGCCACCAAGTTTGAAGTTAATCTGGAAAACGGTTTTGGAGAAAAAGTGAAAAATGTGAATTAGCATCAGAATGCTCATTGAATTACATAGTCATTAATAGGAAAGCTGTATTGACCGACAAGTACCCGAATTGAAATAATCGTTAAAATTAGGAATCTGCAGCATTCCCACATAGTGAACAACTTTATTCGAGCCTTCTACAGGGAACATATCCACCATGTTTCAGCTTAATCTGACTGACGGTTCTGGAGAAGAAGCAATCCCCACCAACCGCACTGGTTCACATGGTAGACAAAGGAATGCCAATACACATTCACGTAATTTTCAGTTTTCTCCGAAACTGTGATCAACTTCAAGCTAAGGGTGGATTAACTTCAGATGAGTCTCTGTTTAGTGCTTCATGTGGTCATGATTTACTTTGCATTTGTTTTTTTGGGGGTTTTTTGTGTGTTTTTTTTTTTGTTTTGTTTGTTTTTTTAATATTCTTTCCATTCCATTTTGATCATTTATTGATACGTTCATTTATTCATTTTTAATTTTTGTGAAAACCTTATAAGATTTATGTCCATAAAGCTACCTTTCCAGTGGCTTTGAGAGCTAGACAAACATTTCCGGGTACATCATAGCACAGTCTTGGACTTCTTTCTTAAAGAGTGTATCAAGTTCAGCTGAAGGTAGACTTGTCACACAGTTGTGTTGTTTGACTATGCGGTCACACATGTTATCTCGAGGTATGTTACAAATACCTGGCAATACGACTTAGCATGTCTTTATGCAGTGGCAAGTATTGCTCGATATACATCCAGTGCCAGCTGTCTTGTTTAATATCAATAATGAAACTGTAGTTGATGATCTACACTTATATAGGTATATGGTACGTGTATGATCTCTCGATACCAAAAGGGCCGTCTGTGTGTGTTTGTGTTATTTGGTGGCATTATATATGGGATCTGATATCATTTGTTCCGTTGAAAAGATTGTTGGATATTCCACAGACAGTCACACGTTATTCTGCCTGCGAAACTATCCATCTGTAAACGGCAAATCAGTCACTTATCAGGTTTTTTATTCATCGTCCTTTGACTGATTATTATTAAGCTTACTGGCACCAAATCAACTGAATTTGTTACACACCAGTTGCTATTACCTGATTCCCGATTATGACAATGCGTAAAGTGAAACGGCATTTGACATTAATGAGGTCAGGTAATACAGCATTATCTTCCCTTTATAGCACCGTAAATAGCAATGCTCACGCTAGTGCTACAGCTCCACATATACATATATATATATATATATATATATATATATATATATATATATATATATATATATATATATATATATATATACATGTTTATATACATATATATTGCAAAAATTATTTGGCACAGGCAGCAGATATGTCAAGTCACATCCAGGTGTAACAGATGTCATAAATGAAGATTATGGTATCTAGTGGAAGTACTTCGTGAAGTTTAAAATTGCATTCTTACTCCTTACAACTGGAATAAAAGCTGATAAAGCTGATGAATGTATGCTAAAAGTCTATTTGTCCTGGGTACAACACAGTTTTTACATTACTCCTGGTGAAATGGGGAGACAAATCTGATATACAATCTTGAGAGAAATACCATTGATATGATCTGGTTGCTAGCATAACATTGTGGTTGTACAAGATAACTTCAAGCTGCTAAGCAATGCAATCAGTCAGTTTGCTCCCATTTTTATATTTAATTGAAACATGCTGTTTCCCACAATGTCAACTTTAACATAAATCAAGAAAAATATTTGTTTATTGCCAAATTCAAGTGAGCCCCTATCAGAAACCTGCTCACCATCATGTGACACTGACATTCATACACAAAGGTATGACACATTTATTGTGTTCCAATTCCGAAAAAGTAGCCAACATGGACGACATGGAGGCAGTTACGAGTTAATAGGAGCCAAATATGTGAACAACAGACCCCACTCCGCATACCTTACTGTATTTTTATTAGCAATAAAATTTTTGTGGTGTTTTAAACAGCTGTATGTGCATTAAGAAAATCAGCACCATTGGCACTATAACAGTAAGATAAGTGACCGAAACTCTCAAAGTAATAAATAAAACAATATTAAGACCAAAAAGGCAATGAAACTGTAGTGGTATAAGCACCAGTGAAATGTAGATGAACTCTGATTTATATGGGTTGGACATAAAATATATGTGGCACCTCATCATTGACATATGCAACAGGTATGATTTCTTTTTTGTACGACCCCTTACCACAAACACGATATTCAATATGATTTACTGACTTGTAGAGGCTGCTTAATATTTGATGTAAGTAATAGTGAGGATGTTTACTTAACAACATAGGTGGCCCTCCAAATGTGGTTTGTGTTTAACTACATTGAGAAAGATATATGTTTATGGTCAACGTAAAAGTTTTCCCTTGAATATAATCCTGGTACTCTGCCGATATGTGCTAGCCCGAGAGTAAAATAAATAATATATTGCCCAACATGCTTTGCTTTTCACACTACTCAGACCTGACAATGATATGTGTTTCCTGTATTCAAATGGAAACTAGAATAGAGTAATGGGCAATCCAGCCGAAACATAAAGGAATCTGTTTTTAATTTAGGAAAGGCATGACAATTTAACAGGAATGGCTGGCTTGAAACAAACCCAATGCTTAGAAAAATTCCTCACTTGTTAAGTGAAAGGCATGAAGTTATCCAAACACTGTTTGGAAGCCATATGGAAAGGCATTAAGACGTCCAAACACTGCTTTAGATGCTGTATGGCTCAGACAGGTGGAGAACACAATGACATATTTCGAATATATGTGAAAAAGGTGAAAAAAAAGTTTGCTAGGAGCTTCATATATGAACATCATTTTATCACTTTACAGATTGTAATGATTTTGTCAACGGAGAAACCTGTACTCACACAACTTTATGGTTCAGGATTCAAGATTCAATTTCACTTTATTTGACCATATCAAGTCATAGAAAATGTAGAAAATAGATATATTAACCAAGTCGGTCAAAGAGACCCATGCTGGAGCATACTAGTGATGTAGTCGCAGGAGTCATCTTGTTACATACTATATTCTCTGGACATTTACAAAATAAAAAAGGTATGGAATATATTTACACAGCATTATGTAGCTAAGGTGATATTTACATGTCGATCTAATTGCCTTTTAAACAGTTACATTATATCTTCATGTATTACATCAGTCTTTTTAACATATATAACACTTTTCTGCATAACAGGTATATCCATAGCTGTTTAGAAAATAAGAGTTTCTATATTTTGAAAAATCCTTGTAGACTATGTGTGTTAATTTTTTTCAGTGATCATCTGATCAGTGCTATATTTAAGTTTAGATTATGAAACCATGCACCTGCATTGAACATCATTTGGCCTTTCCACGTTGGTATGTGTTTTATGTTGATCCTACATTTTAGAGGAATTGAAACTAATCCTGTCAAAAATGAACCGTGTATTAAAATCTGAGAGAATAAATGAACGTATAAATATGT
Source organism: Hermodice carunculata (assembly GCA_964020975.1). Classification (NCBI taxonomy): domain Eukaryota; kingdom Metazoa; phylum Annelida; class Polychaeta; order Eunicida; family Amphinomidae; genus Hermodice; species Hermodice carunculata. The sequence continues at coordinate 62,444,594 of OZ026626.1, read as the reverse complement.
TTGCCACATTTGCCTATTTGTGTTGGCCTGATTTGTTTTAATAAAATTGGATTTACAAAGTATGATTGGGTTCACTAAGACAAAATGTGAAAAATATCATATAGCAAATTTCGCACAATTGCCTATGGCTTGTGCCACCTGTGCCCAAATGTGACCTGTAAAGCACAACTTGAAACCTTGCTTACACTTTCCTAGTGCACAATGTGGCAAAAACAAGATGGTAAAATGGAACAAAGGTGACAATGCTGACAGTACGGTATGCATGTTTTGAAACTTCAAAAGGTGCAGGATGCATAATGCCAAGACTGTGTGAGTAGCAATGAGCCAGGCCAGTTGGAAAAGTCGGGATGAGAAAAAGCTACTGCTTAATTGCAAGGGTTTTCTGTGTCAAATATTGTACAATAAATGACCTTGTGGAGAAAGTCTTCTTACAATGATGTTGGTAACTGACCAGGACAGGGGCGACCAAAGATCACAACCAGGAAATAGAGATTTATGGATTTTGCCACACTAAGATCAAGAACATGTATACATGGACATCTGCGACCAATTTCATGAAACTTATCCTAACCCATGTTGCATATATACCCAGACAGTGAGAAGACTGTATTCCAATGGTCTCAGATCAAAGTACATGGTGACAAAGCAACATCTGTGGGCTAAAAAAAAAAGCTATCACATTACAGTGTTCAAGGCAGAGCACATTTGTAGGAAGCATTCTGCATAGACCTCTGCACATAAGAGTTTATTTTCCTCCTCAATGCATATAATAGCCAGATTATGTTGCCAGTGGCTATTTTTGTGCTGAACAAAGCAAAAACATAAAGATAGAAATTCTTATGTTCGTTTTCCTCCTAGTGTTTAGTAGCAAGTATAGTATCGTGTTGCTGCATGAATGAGTCAAGGTGAACAAATTCCATTACAGAATCTCATACTGGAAAACTGCAAACAAAAATAATGTTACAAGTATTTTTCATCCCATGGCTGTTCTTTGAAATTAGCAAACAAGGCATTCCTAGAATGCATTTGTCTTTTGCTATCAAATGTTTCTCGAAAATGATGATAAATTCAGATTACCAATACAGCAAGACTTGAGTAAAGGGATGAAAACAGGTGGGGATCTCTAAATAAATGTCGAACACGTCGATACATTCCCAATATGTTGTTTCTTGCCGGTCCAAAAATTGAGAAGCAACATAGAAAGCATGAACAGAATTTATACCAATGCAGCAATTTTGTCATCCAATATTGATATAACAATCCACCCTTTTTAGAATAGGGTATTTTGTATCTTATACACAATGAAAATGGCCAGGTTCTTACACTACAATATCCTGACAATAGGTATGGAATTAATGCGTTTAGAATTGTATATAGATATAGGTAACTACAAACCACAGAGTCCAACATGTCAAAATGGGTTTAGTGCCTTTTGCCGTTGAGAAAATGACACTTAATAGAAATATTCTTGGCACATTTTCTGCTCTAACCATACCCAATTCAGGCCAACAATTTACGATGACATGCACGATGACAGTATCTGGTTTTGGTGAAATTTATAGTTGCATTTTAAAAAATAGAATAATCGACATTTGTCTCAAACATAAGATTCTGACACTGTCATTTTTAGAAGAGAAAAGAGCCAGAGTTAGAGTCAGAAGGGTCACAATATATTTGTTTGACATTCGTAAAATATGATTTAATACATCACGGTATAAGGTATATTCAATCATATTTTGCTTTCTCTTTCCGTACAACTTTTTTTTCTGTTAATAGATTGGATGAGCCCTCGGTAAGCCAGGGTTTCCTTTATTTGTAAGCAGATGTCAGTGGAATTGAAATGTCATAATTTTCTGTAAAATCATGTAAGAAAAGCAACATTGCTGGACAGGGATCCTGACAGTTTAAAATCCGATGTCCAACTATGTGTCATTAATTTATTTCTCATGTTACTCATGGTATTGTTGTTCATTTTACTTTTATATTGACAAGAAGTTTTATTGGTTGCAAATTGGTTACAACAAAAACGGAAAAAAGGAAAATGATCAGATATATCTGTATAAAATATACCATTTATAGGGCTATGATTAGCATCCAACACATTACTGAAATATTATCAATAAGTGAGGCACTTGTTACAGTGATCTGTCACATGTGTAGGTCTGTTGACAGACGGTAAAAAAAGCACAAAAAAGTCCAGAAAGGATGACGTACAATAATCAGACTGACTGTTTACAAGATTGAGATTGAAGGTTCTCATTAAGGGGCAAAGTTTCTTTTCATTTTTTATGAATTCAATCATACTTTTTAAAGTGGTATTGAAATTATCTAAATTTCCACCTGGGGGCCTATGCATTACTCTAAGTATTATAATTGTTATGGAAGCATCATAATTATGAACTTCGATAAATACTTACTCACTTTAATCAATGAAATCTGATACAATATCAAAATACGAAAGATACAGACCAGAATGGTTACCCAAAAAAAAGTTTGATATATTGAGAAATAAAAATGCTAATGATACCCACAAATGTAATTTTATGTGAAAATTTAATATTGCAAACTATTGATGGTCGTGACATATTTTGTCAAGGTTCCAAAGAAATGCACTTCAGGAAACGACTTTTATGATAGTCATTACACGGTATCTTGTGCTCAAATATCCACATGCCATTAAATATACATTATAGAGACCAAAAGCCCATAAATTGTGGCGCCATGCTGGCGCCAGTGCTTGTTTTGAATTGATGTAACATCATGCATATAAAAAACATATAATTGTGACAATAAATCAGATGGAATTACAAAATGTGCACCAAATATGCATGATACAATAGACAAATATTTTGTACTTATTTTCCAGGTCCTCGCGCCTTTTAATAAAGGCCATAAATTAAAGATGCTGTTAAAGAATACGATTCTAGATAGAAAATGTACCTCATTTGGGTATCATGTGTAAAATTTAATATTGTATTATATATTTATGACCTTTATCTGCTCTCTCAAGGTCACACAGGGATTGCATTTCTTGAAATGCTTTCTGCAATTGTCATCTGAAAACATTTCATATAGCATGAGACACATGGGCCTCTTGTTCCTTAGTACACTGCACACTTAAAGAAGAAATTAAGAACACAAGCTATCTGATAGGCATGCCAAGTTAAGAGCAATCATATAGAACAACATTATCCTGGTCAGCCGCTCAAGCTTGTCTCACACCATTGCCATTGAACTGATTTGCCAAGCAGTGATCCAACAACTGTAGTTGCACAAATACCGACACCCAAGCTAGCTGTCTTGAAAAAAACTGGCATTTAGAAAGGGAATCAGGACAATATACAGAAGGTACATGCATGACAACATGTCTCAATCAGCACCCATTTATGCCCTCCTCCACACCCTGCAGAAACGTAATGATCTAAAATCAGTATAACATTACAGTAAAACCTCCCTTTGATCCCAACTCAGCTTAGGGACCACCTGTGCTAAATGACCAGTCTCAACATCCCCATAAGTATATTTTAATGTAATTTTACCTGCTTTAAGGGACCAGCTGCCAGAAAGGACCATTTTTCATAGGTCCTGTAGGTGGTCCCTTAAGACAGGTATCACTGTACACCACAATGGGTGTTCAAGTGGAAACATGAGCTCCCTTCCATTAACCTAAATATAGCTTGTGTTCACCGTACAAATCTAACTGTGTGCCAATTGACTGTGAATGCAATTAGAGATCAAAGAATAAGCTATTACAGCCCACTGAAACAATGATAAAATGTATTCAGTCTTTTCCACCACCAGGGCCACTCTGCGATTGATCACATCAATGGATGGCATCAAGCAGCAACTTTCAGCGGGATAGGTCCCAGTCAGGTAGCTAGCAATATAAGAATATATATGAGCATTATAGCAGAAAATATATTTACTGAAACCAGTCTCCCCAAAACAACATTGTTGGAATTAAAAGACATTTTTCAAATTGTACGCAGCACCAAGAAGGGAAGTAAAATGAAACTCACAACTGTGTGTCTTCTTTTTTTTCACAATGAAGATACAAAAATTTCAAAATAGCTCTCTTCGTCAACATTGATAAAGGTGGACTTTTCATTTTTGACACACTTGACACACATTTAAGAAGGAACTTAATTTTAAGAGTAAATTTGTTTTCACTTGCACAAAATCTGATGGTTAGTTTTAGAGAATTATCCACATAAACTGCACATTTTGGTGCCAATACCTATTGTCTGTAATCAAGATTCAGAGTGTAACATGGTTTATTGACGATCATGTTAGCATGAATAATATTCTCTTAGTTTCTTCACACTGCAATGGGACGCGAAATACCACATTTGGACAACTGATAGAAGATGTACATGTCTCCCGAAATATCCCAAAAATCTGGAAATAAACAAAATTATCCAAAACTGCAATGGAACGAGAAATACCACATTTGGACAACTGATAGAAGATGTACATGTCTCCCAAAATATCCCAAAAATCTGGAAATAAACAAAATTATCCAAACCTTGTTGGACATAGCCTTAATACCTCAGCGCAAATACATCTCCCATGACTGATTTTACATGCCACTTGTAACATACATGCTTCGTTCATGTATGTACAACGAAGTTGTTTGCCTTAATGTTTTAATAGCAGCGGTATCTTCAGTTGATCTCCCAATTTGTATAGTTTTATGAATACGGAAAATATTTTCCCAGTAACGTAACTGTTTGTGCTCAAAGCAACATGCAAATATAGAAGAAAATTTGAATAATGGTTTGATTGTGGAAAAACAAGTCGGGAAAGAGCCTGGCTTTGGGTTCCACGGGTATAGGTTATTCATCTATGTTGTCCCGTTATGGTTGGATTGAAGACCAACAGGACAGTGTAGGTGAGTTAAGGGTACCTGTGTTTGGTTTCACATCATTCACAACTTTTAGAACTTAAAACTGTGTCTTTTAAAGTGATATGCGGAGCATACCTTGATATGCAGTCACTGATTGCCCAAATTCAAACCGCCACTGCGTGACCAGATCAGAGACACATGCTCTTTTTTTCCTTTATAGGCCTAATAAACTACTTTAACAAAGAAATCTACAAAGTTGATAAACTGGTTGAAAGATTACTACGGATTAATATAGGCCCTAAATGAACTGTTAAAAACAAAAAAATACACATGTAATTTTTCCAGAAGAAATGTAAATGTATTGTTTTATTCATCTCCCACATACGCATTTACTAGCCACACATACACAGGAAAGAAGAACAGTACACATGTTCTGTCATTCCTACGAAGAAATCTGGAATTTTTTTGACCATCTTTTATTCTAAGTATTTTAAAGATATTTTTACAATGAATGCAATGCTAGTCAGTTGAGTGAGCAATAAATGACAAAAATAATGACTACATGTATTTGTACTTAGTGTAGTGATATAGAACAAGTGAAAATAATTGGGGTGATAACTTAGCTCCTCCCAGTGCAATACTGAAGGTGAATCATATTGATGCTGGCATTATATTTTACATTTAACATATATGACGCTTTTCTTTGGTACTATCAACATTACACATATGCTGTTTTCTTCATTCATTACACCTATGCATTGTTTCTTTGTACAGCAAGATACTCTTATTTGCGCCCATGCTTCCTGTGGAGCTTCAATGAAAACCGATTCTTATCCTGTCCTTTTTACATTCAAGCCCGCCAACCCAATATATAAGATTACTAGTCTTGACAGTTCATGCCCAGGTGGGTAAGATGTTCCAATTACATTTGATATAAATAAATAAATAAATAAATATTGCCAGCGCACAATATCTGTTGTACCCCAGTGTTGGATGTTCACTTGATTGTGCATTTTTCAGTACAAATGTGACCATTACCATAATGTTTCAAGCTGACCCATTATGTTGTTTTGAAACATCTGGCATGTTAATCTTGCATATGCAAATAGTAATTGCTAAATAAACACACAAAATGTCAGGTGACTTGTCTACTGGACGTCCACTTCTTTCCAGTTTTCCCGTTATCTTTTATCATTATCATGTCTCAGAATGGACACTAATCTGCAGGCTGTTACACACTGTAATTTGTAAATGAAATCAATTGCCGACATGCACAGCATCTTTCATAGATTTGTCAAAATTTGGAAAGAAAGAACTGAATCCTACTATAAAAGGTAAACTCCAGCTCCCTCCTAACTACAGGTAAGCACTATATTGAGACCAAGTTTGTGTATATTTTTTAAATAAGATCTTTTTGAGCCAATCCAGAGGCAAAGAACACCTGTGAACCTCAAATTGGATTGTGCAAATCATAAAGCATTTGTCAGATATTTTTATTATGTGGATAATTACATAACGTTCGTTAATTCTAATTTTCCTTTACACAGTGCTCAATTTTTCTGAAATTTAGGTATGACCAGTATATTGGTCACATTAACTATTTTGGCTTTCTGTCTCTCATTTCACGTTCTATGGGTCGACTTGAAAACAGCGTGTCAGTGTTTTACTTAAATCTGCAGTAAATAAATGCCTTTATACATTGTTTTGTCTTATATAAAAACCTGCAAGTACTTTCAGACCTGTATCCACAATCATGGCAAACATCTCCCCTATGCACCAGCTTTCACTCACAGGGAAGCTTGGCAGATCAGACTCGTGGTGCCACTTAATTCCTGGCCTTAGGGCTACTTCAGTGTCTGATACAAAATCCCTTATCTCGGGCCTCCAGCTGTCTACAGACGCCTGCTAACCGTATGATGTATTTCCAATTTCATTGAATGCTCAATCTGGAAAAAGTCCCATTATATACTGTACATTACATTTATTCGACAAATCACCCTTTTCCTTCACACTAATCACTCATATATTTTGGATAATAGCTCTTCAAAATTTCGAATCAGAACTAACCCATAATGGCTGCCATTTTGAAAATTATGGATTCCACACCCAATGGTTTGTAATAAACAAGGACAGCATTTGGAAAATCTAGGGGAGGTGTTAAAATTTTGCAACCAAAAGTATATATTTTGCAAATGTTTCAGAGCATCAATAATGATATCATATATGCTGTGGCTGCAATTCACTTTGACATCTAAATCAAATGTATTTTTTTGTGCAGCATTGCACAAGGTTCAAATTGGCAGTCACCACATGCCGGTTGGTTCACAGTCTATCGTGTCACATTTGGGTTTGTAACTAACAATGAAAACTTCTTCAGACACAACCGAGCAGGCAGATTAAAGTTAAGATAATAAATCATGTTTTAAACGTACTTTAACCATCATTTGCCATGGTAAGTCAGAGAACCGACACGTGGAACCTACCAAAATATTACCATAATGATCAACAAACAAGCGATGCTATGGCCTATGCTATTTCACTGAACAACCATGGCTATGCCTTACTAAGCTTTGTGTTGCCATGCTGTTTCACGGGCTCAAGTTAGCCCTCCAGAGAAGTTGAAATTAAATGCTGTGTTTGAGTTGACTTCACTGGAAAATAAAATTACATAACAGCCGCTTTCTTGATAAAACCTTTCAACCGTGATTATAGCTATACCCTTTCAATGAACATCTTGGCCATGCAGCTATGCTCTTTCCCGGCCTAAGTTAACCCTCCACTGCAGATCAGTTGAAATAAACTATTGTGTTTGGGCTGACTTTTCTACAAAATAATAGCAGATGATGGCCACTTTCTTCATAACATCTTTCAGCCAGGGTCGATCATATTGATTAAGGAGGGCGGCTTGAACTAACAATGAAAACTGCTTCAGACACAACCGAGTGCCCAAATTAAAGTGAAGATAATAAGTCATGTTTTAAAAGCACCTCCACGACTGTTTGCCCTGATAACTCAGAGTATGGACACCTGGAGCCTAACAAAATATTTTGATAGCAATAACCAAACAAGCGTGGCTGTGGCCCATGCTGTTTTACCAACCAACCGTGGCTATGTCTTATTGAACTTTGTGTTGCTTTGCTGATTCCTTGGCCCAAGTAAGCCCTCCAGACAATTTGAAATTAAAGGCTGTGTTTGAGTTTACTTCACTGCAAAATAAAGCCACATGATGCTGCTTTCTCGATAAAATCTTTCAACTGGGGCTACGGCTATGCCCTGTCAATGAACACCGTGGCTATGCAGCTATGCTCTTTCCCTGGACTATGTTAACCCTCCACTGCAGATCAGTGGAAATTAACTACTGCATTTGAGCTGACTTTACAGCAAAGCAACAGCACACGACGACCACTTTCTTCATGAAGTCTTTTAGCCTGGGTCGATAAGTATTAAGTAAAGGCGACTTCAAACCTTTTTTTTTTTTAAATTTTACGTTTCATAAAAATTGCTTATGGTTGGGATCGGTCGGGTAATCACACACACACACACACACACACAGACATACATACATATATATATATATATATATATCTATATATATATATATATATATATATATATATATATATATATATATATATATACATATTTTTGTGAGGCATGACGTAATAGGGACATTTATTGAAACATGACAGTTATGTTTAAAATGAATGTTTTTTCACCTTTTGCACATTACCTCCTTTGACGTTAGTACAATTTGTCACCTGGACACAGCTGAAGGCCCTTGTTTCTATATTTGAAAGCCATCAATGCCTGTATATTCAAACTCCTCTCAAAACTTCAGCCTACATTTCATTTTCATTTTGTTTTTGCCCTGGAGTTTGGCATGGAAATGCCGTCACAAAGGAGCTCTCTGAATCGCTTTATTAGTGGCATAGGAGAAGGTTATCACACTAGGGCATGTATCAACATGCCAGCTTCGTGGCCAGCTGACCCACCAAGCAAAACTATAGCATGTAGATATGATGATCTCAACGTGTAACAAGCCAAGTGATGTAGTGAAGTCAGTCCCAAGACTCCCTAGCATACTGCCTTTAGGTATTTCAAAACAGGTAAAGTCCAAACTGACAAAGAGACCACTCACAAATTTGCAAGTAGATATATTTTGGACCCACTTGCCCATTTGCAAGATACTTGGTTTTACCTTAACACGAGCAACACATACATCATGACAGTGATTCAACAGTCACAAGATAGTGTATTAGATATTGCCCGAGTATTGTTCCTGAAGGGAGAAGGTCTGATAATAATGGTCAAGCCGGAAAGCGGCCAGACCATCAGATCCAATACGAGAACAATACGAGGGCAATATCAGAATTAATTCTCATTTCCTTCTTTAAAACAAATAAACAAGTTCAAACTACACTTATTGTATGAAATTCTCAGCAAGTCTTCACTAAATTAAGCTCCTTTGTAATTATTTGTGAAGGTATTCAGACAATGTCACTTTACTCTTTTTATTGAAACTGCCCAAAGTGCATTCATTCTCACTGTTGACACAAACCTTACCATAGGGTAGACTTAGGGTACACTTGATTATCATGTTGGTTAAGCTTCATCAGTTTTGGTGAAGTCTAACCCACACCTGAAAAAATGTCAACCATACAAATCAAGCACACGGTTGACTTCACCATTTTCGGTATTGTCTTAATCAAGTCACCACATACATTACATCAATGGACTCGTGTATTTGGGTTTATGTGGTTTGCGCATGAAAAAAAGTCAAGCGTTAATATTTACAGACTACTATCTGCAAGGATGGACACTATCTTGTTGCAAGCATTGGATCTTGCAGAACACATGGAAATGCTGTATGGCACGGAGCCTGGTGATGACATGCTATTTAGTCAAGCTGGCACTGAACACAGCTGGTGGCGCAGTCCTAAACTTCTCAATGAAAGGGTTAACTCAATGATGTTCATGCACATCACAAAAAGGAGAGGTATTTTATTTTACACTTTTTGTGCAGGTGACAGATTTAAACTGACCACTGACAAGCTTGAAAAAAGTTCTAGCGTAAAATTATCCCCCAAAACACTCAGTCCAAAGCTCAGTAGGCAGTGCGAGTGTATAAAGATTGGCACGAATGGAAACTCAACAAAGTTGATTTGGGCATGAGTTTGGAAAATGCTGAAATTTTGAATGCAGATGAAGCTCTCTCTCTCTTTATCAAAGAAGCACGAAAACGAGATGGGGATCTTTACCCTGGAAAACCTCTGTGTGAACTTTTCACCAGCATCCAGAAATATTTGGAGTTAAATGGAATGAATATTAAGTTGCTGAATGAGTCCACGTTTAAGCTACTCCAACTCTGCCTTGACGACAAGATGCAAACGTCTGCTGAGTTAGGTTATAGCATGAAGGTTGAGAGTCCTGATTATATTTTGCATGACATGGAGGAGATGTTGTGGCAAAAAATAGAGTTTGTGGCACTGATCCTTGACCCTTCTGACAGCACTTTTCTATTCCATTGGAATAAATTTCGGATTGCCTAGTGGCCAGGAACATCGTCAACTCAGGACTGCTAATTCTGATGTGGTGCAGCAAGATGAGGGAACCTTTGAACACTGCACTGACACCATCGGCAAATCGTTCAAAGGTGGCCTTAAAGACAGACAATACAAACCTCGACAGGCCATCAAATGGAAAAATGTGCTGGGTTACAAATGGTGTCCTGTATATCTCTACCAAAAGTACCTTTCCATCCGTCTGCCTGACAAAAAGTGGAAATCACTCTATTTAAGCCTTGCACAGCATTAAACATCATTGAAAAGACCATCTGGTATGCAAATACATGCTATGGCAAGGAAAAAAATAGAACCGTTGTCCATGATAATATGAAACAATCTAAGATTCATTGGTATTTCACCATTCTCTTACTCAAAGTGGTGACAGCAACCCACTTGTTTCAAGCTCGCATTCCAGAGAAAGTCATGAAGCCACAGATTGGACACTGAAATAATGCAGTGGAAACTTACAAAAGGGTTTGCACTGAGCAGTTACAAAACATGTGTTCTGTGATACAAAAGAAACAACCGAAACTGGGGGAAAAGCGTCCATGGCAGGCAGCGTCCCCAATGAGTCTATTGCATGGAACAAAACAGCTTATACATATATATGTGACGTTTATGGAGGGGAATTTTACTTTTGAATTTTCTAATGGCGAGATAGACATCTTACACAGAATGTTTAATGTATTCTTATTCTCCAATACAGTTGGTGCATATATTTAATACGTCAAACAATGTCATATATATTTAACGTTTATGGACAAAATTTCACTTTTGAATTTACTAATGAGAAAGACGTCTCACACAAAACATTTAATGCACCTTTAGTCGCCAATCAAAGTTTCAGTGCTTATGTTTTATATGTGAAACACTACAGCTAATATATATATATATATATATATATATATATATATATATATATTCATACATATATATATTATATTTTATTCTTGACCTGGGTTTGTAAAGTTTCGCTTTGTATTAGATACAGAATAATACATTATTACGATATATTGGTAAATTACATGAGATAAGTGACTTATATGTTACTAAAATATTTCAAGGTACATAAGTGTGCATATCAAAGTTCATATGCAATGCTGCGGAGTTAACTGTATATGCGTGTAAATACATACAACTAATTCTTGTGCAATCAAATTCATTTCATCCTATATTAAGCAAGGTTTTTACTTTTCTTTTTAGCAAAATGTACTGCTTTATGTATCGAATGACATCAATATACACACAGTATTTCTGAGATTATTTACTATTTATTATGTATCTGAAGGCTGATGAGATATTTGTCTTTCCTGGTTTTATTCTTTCAACAATCTGATCCACATGAACCCTAACTGCTGCAATCCGCTGATTAATTAAAGCCTTGACTTGCTTTTGCTTTAAAAGCTGTCAGATTTATAGTAAGCCCAAATGCTATTATAGATTTTATTTTAAAGCATTTATCATTTTGATTGCAAACGTTCTAGCAAACCACACTTTTGGGTGACCTCCCTGTCACTGACGATACTCACCACAACTCACTGATGGACCGCACGTGCCCATCTAATGTGACAGTCACAAGTGCTTTCAATGTGTTTCTCTGTTTAAAACTTGACTAGCATTGGTATTGCACTAGCAGTTCTGAGGGCTTCTGGAAGTATATTTCTGTACAGCCTCTGATTATACAAGTGTGGTTGAGGTCAAGAATCAATGTGAAATGTATCAAACATTGTATTTAGAGAGAAAAGGGCACTACGCTTTGTAGTTCTCCAGAAAGGAATGGTACTCCGGT
>OZ026626.1:62406195-62432195 GCA_964020975.1 Hermodice carunculata | reverse complement strand
ATTGGACAATTTGGAAAACAGCCTTCACGTATGCTCATTTGGACAGCAGTATCACCAACAAAAAAATCTAGTCTCCACCCCACAAGAACAGACAACAGTTCATTAAACAGTGACATTTATTTTCTGAATACTAGCTAAATAGTGGTGGTCTTGATTATGTATTTTCACCTTGTTTGGTCATGTGTCTGCCCCTACATCCAGTCATGAGCTTGGCCCTTGGTTCTACATGGTCATAGAAGGCATCTTTTGCTAAGCATGTTTGGAATCCAGGAAAAACACATGCCAAATAATCATTTTTATTCACTTACCAAATCGGGTGAACTTTGCTTAACAGCTTAGCTGTTCTTTGAACGAGTCAAATTTTTCTATAATTAATTTGTTGACATTTGATCGGCTCCAGGAACGTATCTGGAGATGGCAGAGGCTCAATATTAGATATCAAATTCTCATGATCAAAACTTGCAAACAAAAAAATTAAGTTTACCAAAATATAGTCAGGTTAAAAATCACAGCTTACAAATATATTGATCACATTTTAGGAACATTTAATTTTTTCTGTTTGCCATACATTTTATAACAGATACTTAGTACATACTTAGTATAAAGGCAGTATCATTGTGAAATTATGTTAGTATGTAGATAGCATGTTGCATGTGCTTTATGTACATTTATTGTAATGTTGGTATCACATACACACACATAAACGGGTGAATAATAAACTTTGAGACATCCATCTATCTTTTTGATGGCTCGTTCAACCAGTGAATCTCCTTACTGGGAGCTAAAACAGTATGTCCGTATATGTTCTTATGCTGGTTTCACAGTATATGTGAATAAATACGGTTCAAATACAAGTATTTTTGTAACAAAATATAAGTACATAATGGTGATTTGGTATCATACATAAATTGCTACAAACAAAGTCAAAATATATTTCATTTATTGGGAATATCAGGTAATTTTGCAGGAAGCAAAGGCAAAGCTACTCCAAATTCTTTGGTTTTTCTTAAAAGGTGGTTTGCGACAATAATGTGGTAAGTCAAGGCCTCATTCGCGCCCATCACATACATGTAAATCATTTTGGGAATACATGTATGCATAAGACTGACCAATATGGATGCGTCATATATAAAAAAGTAGGTATTCTGTATCTTTAGGTGTGTATTCATATTTCGAGTTCGTTAGTAAATATCCAGAAATAATAGGAAATATAGGAAAAGTTCATTTTGTACACACCCATGTTTATAATGCATACTATTTTTGTTCCCATCACAGACAAACACGTATTATTTGTGATGCTGTACACATCAATATATTACATAAAACAACATCAATTTGGGTGATGCATTCTCTTTTAACTTTAAATCCCAACCAATCAAAATGCCATGACCTGTCATTTCCAGTGCTCTAGTAGCTGCTTATGCTAACCATATATCCCGCCTACAATTATCATGGTGGTAAATACACATGATCTACCTTAAAATAAGCTGTGTTTCATGAACTTAATAAAATCCTTCTGTAGATATTGCATAGAACAGAATTCTATAGAAAAGACTCTGAGATTTTGACGTTTATTGATTTTTAATTAATTTATTGATGAATAAATGAATTTATTAATTATGGAGGATAATGAGCCATGTACGACTTATGCACTTTTTCATAAAAGGAGTACCCATCTTGCAAATTTTGAAGGGCCATTTATAAGAATTTCCAAGAAAATGTGTAGACAAATTATGCAGGTGATTTTGAGCTGCTTAACAATCTATGTTGATTATTAAATTAGCTAAAGAACAGTAATCAGCCAAACAAATCCATGCCTATGCACACCTACTACCTTAAATTTACCAACCATGAACATTTCAAAGCGCTTGTATTTATAGTTCCAGAGATATGGCCTGGACAAAATTGGTTCAGAGCTAGGTAGCTTCATGAACTTATTTATTCATTAATTAATAAAAGTAATTCGGCACACAAAACAATGCTTATGAACATCAAGTACCTTAGATGTACCATCCCTATAAATTTTAAACGAGCTAACATTTATAGTTTAAAAGATGATGCCTGGAAAAAAATAAGCAGATCATTTTGAAGTGCTTAATGATTTTTATCAATGGATGAATTAAAAAAAAGAAAGTAATCAGCCGAAGAAATTTAATTCTGTGCACACATCCTACCTGAAATCTACCAACCCTGAAAATTTGACGGGACTACCATTTATAGTTCCAACGATATGGCTCGGACAATTTTTTTCTTATCTGGAGACTGCCTAATGAAATATAATCAATTAATTAATAATGTTAGCAATTAGGCGCACACAACAATGTCTGTGCACACCTACTACCTACCTATGATCTACCAACTCGATAAATTTCAAAGGGCTAGTGTTCTTAGTTAAAAAGATATGGCCTGGACAAAATTTTGTTTTGGATGCAGGGGATTTTTAAGTGCTTAACGGTCTTTGTTAATTAACCAATTAGTAAAAGAAAGTAGTCAGCCAAATAAATTTAATCCTATGCACACTTCCTACCTAGGGTCTGCCTAGACTGAAAATATGAAAGGGCTAGAATTTATAGTTCCTAACACATGGCCCAGACAAAATCGTTTCTGATCTTCAGGTTGGCTTATGATTTTTTGTTACTTAATTAACGTAAGCAATATGGCACCTAAAACAGTGGCTATGCACACCTACTACCTCTGATCTCCCAACTCTATAAATTTCAAAGGGTAGCATTTATAGTTCAGAAGATATGGTCTCGACAAAGTCTGTATTAGACAGAAGGACACATGGGTGGTGCCCTTTACCATATACCCCCACACACACACACACACACATACACACAAACCTACTTTGTGGGCGGGGTCTAAAAATCAAATTTCGTCACTTTCTTTTACCATGTTGCAGTTTGAGTCTGAATACGCCTGTTCGGTGATTCTATTGATTCCAGACTCTTTGCTATCACCTGTGAGAATACATATGATTTTCATCTTACAATTGCTATTTTGGGGTAGGAAAAATTGCTGTAACATATAAATCTATATTTTGTGACATTAAATATTTCTCCGGTACATTTAGGCCCATCAAGAAAATAAATTTCAAGAAAAGTTCATTTGCGCAACACATGTACATATGTAGCCTACCTATAATGCAGTCATCTGTTTTCCAAGTCCCACATAAAAATAATGTGTGCATCATGTCAAATCAGATCAAGTCATTAGAACCCAAACAATAGTGAGAGTTAAAAAAATACTTCTGTGCAGCTTGATCAGTTCTAGTTCTTAATTTCTTTACATTGATTCCTCATTGACATATAGCCAACATAAATGAAAGAAACTGGCAGTTAAACCTCTCAGCCCCACTTTTTGACTTGAATGTTAGAATCTATAACATGTAATATCCAACAAAATACATGACTTTAGCTTAGTAATTGTCAGTACAAAAGCATTGTTACTAGATGATGCCATCAATAAAATCTGTAAGGCCTACCATCTGGCCCATGTCTGCTTTCATTGGATAATAATAATAATAATAATAATAATAATAATAATAATAATAATAATAATAATGATAATAATAATAATAATAATAATAATAATAATAATAATAATAATAATGACGATGATGATTATGATAATAATAATAATTTATCCAAACTTTCATAAATAGAGAGGACATTTGTACAATATATAATGTGACAAAGATAACAATCAGTTACTCATACTTTGAAAGGCAAAACCAAGCATACGTTGGTCAGCATATCTGGGTTACCTAACACGCAAAATGATGCAATCATGATACAATTATTACTTGTTTCCACAGGTGTAACTGACATGAAAAAACTCACATACTTTGAGGATATGTCTGACATTATAATTCTAGCTCCATTTTATTAGCACATCAACATTTTGTTTACCAGGACCTAAACTGATTCCATTTTATCCTCGTGTATTCGTACAACTCCTGCCTTTAAGCTTGTGTTAGTACCAGGTTCTGCATCTCATTAAGAAAAAAAATGGTAAGGAATTGTCTTTAAGTAGACCTAAGACAAGTCTGACAGAGTATTTCATTCGGAAAAAGCTGGCTTAAGTTCTGAACTCAAATCAAACAGGCAAAGGGACAAAATTTTAAATGACCAACAACAAAACATTATGCCTAATTGAAGAGCCGTAAAGTAGACTGTGGCTTTGTGATTTTTTCAAATAATATGTGGCATTAAACAACTGAAATATAAGAGCATATGGTGACAGAAACATGGCTGGACATTGACATTGCACATGAAAGGACCATGCTGATTAGTGAAGGTGTCAATCTTACTGATAGATCCAGTAGCCTGACCTGTAATGAATATACAAATGTTTGCTCACTGCATTAAACAAGGCGCCTCCAGCACCTAAAATGTGTGTGTGTGTGTGTGTTTGTTTGTTTTTTTGTTTCATTCACTTGTCACTCACTGAAAGACCGTTTTGTTAATTGGAGATCCTACTGCAGGGTAACTAATATTACCACCAATATTATAACAATGAGACCATTTCATCACCCACAGCCACAGAGGCTCAATGGCAAAAACTAAACAGTGTTAAGATGATGGACGATGCTAGACTCACTAGTACTTTCAACAAGACATCAAAAATCCGAGCCAGACTATTGTGAATTATAAATGTGTCTAATAAGTTACAGATTTTGCAAATGAATAAATGAAAGTGTATGCACTGACGTTTGCCTATGATTTTTTGCAGGCCGGTAAATAAAATCATCAAGACAGTCTAGGAATACAAGATGATCTACCAATCATGGTGTCTTCTCAACTGGGGGTTGGGGGGGGGGGGTAAATTTCAGGTTTTCCTACCACCATACTCGGTACAAAGTATACATTTCCCTCTTGATGGGGATCTATTCACAAAGTGGCACGACCTCACTATTCGGTTATCTGTTGGGGGTATTTTTCCGTTTATTGTTCGAATCCATAGTCTATGGCATGGCTGGTTTTAGGAAACTTATGGAAGCTAAGATGTTGCCAAACTCGTTTTTCTGATGTGCTGAAACATCCTTAAATGGCAGGGTGGTCCTGGCCACCCATTGAGGAATATATATGCTATAATTTCATGTAAATATAAGCAAATGTAGAAATTTACCAACATTTTATCTCTGACACATGACAGTTCTAATGTATGATCGCCTCCAGCGTTCAATACTAGCCCTCTTAGGCAACTTCCAACGCTTATGCACGTGTGTAGTGAGTTCAGCTCCACTGAGCCCTCTGCCATGGACAGTTGTGAGTTGCACACGCTGCCATATCATTTTAAGTACACATATGGGAATAACACAACTTAAACTGATATCCATTATATGAAGGTTCCGCCTGCTGTTGGAGATTCCCTTTACTGAATTTTGTTATTGTATTTGAAAATCACAAATTATCAGAAGTGGAAAGATATCTTGCAGTGTTGGGTTACAACGTACATGTAAAATTTAACAACCAAGGAATGAAGAGTTCAAAATTTCATAAATTTGTGTAGATTTCCTCACATCATGTTGAGGTTGATACGTTATTATAAGTCAGGGCTACAGACATTGATTCTAATTACAAGAACTGCCCTTTCATCCGATAGGCTCAACATAACAATTAAGTCAGTAGTAATTGCTGGTGGACATGATGACCCCCAATTTAATTTTAAATATCTAAAATACAGGAATTGGAATTTAGGTGTAAAGTTATACATGCTCTTACTAGAACTTATGCAGATCAGCAGCTTCTTTTTACAAAACTGACGACCTATGCTGTTGGAGGCAGCGAACTTCATTAGTTTATTTCCAATCTAGAAAATAACCATTAGAGAACCCTTGTAAATAAACCCTTATAACTTTCCAGCATTGCCTCATGTGGCATTCACCAAGGGTCTGTAATCGATACTGCATCGTTAATTATCTGTATAAATTACAACCTAGATAAGACATACAGATGCAGAGGTCTCCTATACGGCCATAGCACAGCTTTTTACTTCTTGGTCTGAATCTACCTTAGTTGGAAAATGTTTTCAATGATGAAATAAATATATCTCTTGGCTTGCACCCAACAAATTGCTATATGTATTTGGGAGGGCAAAGGAATGTCCATCTGTATATTTTATATTGCCATTATACTCATGCATACCGTATTGCATTGTAACATCCAGACCTGGTGGACAATTAGTGCATCTGGACTGAGACAGTTACTCTGGTGAAAGAAGAAACAAAAAAATTTACTGAAGTGAAAATTTCTTCTAAAACAAGCCACAAATTTGACATCAAGTCAAATTTGTAAGTGTCCGTACTGTGTTATTATTACCAGTGTCTACAAAATGCCTTGAAACCCAATGCTTTAAATGCTGGTAGTATGGTGGCCTAACGTGGTATTTACCTGGTGCCTGCTGCTTGCTGGGTGGGTTAGCTCCTCTGACACCATGCATGTTTTATGTACACGCAGCCTATATTTAGCGACCCTACTATCATTGCATGGAGTCACTGAATACCTGTCGAGAGATGGTGCACAAATATAGCATGCCTTCATGACTAACCATGAGTCACATACTTTCCCTCTCCATTTGTTTATAATTTGTTGTGACTTTTATTTGTAATTTGTGTTAATCGTTGTTATTTATTGGCTTTTTTTGCACCCATCCACTTACTAGACTTTTTAAATGTATCTACCTGATTGCCAGTTGTAAGATTTTGTGTTGCGTGTCTTGAGTGCTTTTGTGTCAGTGTTGGAGAGGAAGATTTTAACATTAAGATCAGTTTGTGAAGAAATTGAAAGTTTCACATACACTGTTATTTCTAGTATGGTGTATTATTGCCAAGGTATTTCAGGTATTCTTGCTTTAAGTACTCTGTCAGTGATCATCTACATCCATGTCATTATTCTCCATATGTATTGTGTACCTTCCCCTATTCTAACCAATTGTATATCATGCTGTTTCGGTGTGTGCATTAAATAATTTATATACTGGATAGGCTATTGTTCATTGCCATTAATATTCAAATTTTGAAGTTATTTGTTTTGAGCTAACATGAGGCAGAACATCATGTTGTTGATCGTGTATTAAGAGGATGATGCTGCATGTGCAATGTGCTTTCCTTTAACAAATTAAAAAAACTTTGTACACTGAATATATGTTACTTCATTCAAATGATTCACTTTAAATTTTTCTTTCCTGGACCAGCCTTGATTAGAACATTTCAGCTGCAAAGGGTTGATTTTTTTTGTTTGTTTTGTATTGGGGCAATTATCTTACATAGGCATATGCTCAAACCTAAGCATTTCAGTACGAACAATTCTTTATTGATATGCTGCAGGGGGGGGGGGGCAAAACACCTAGCTTGTGCAGTGCCACAACGATGTTTCATTCTGTCACTCACACATCCATAATGTTTCAAAGCATGAAGTAAGCAGTTTTCATTTGAATTCTGCACCTGTATTCAACACAATTGCGGTGTCAGAAACAGTCCCCTCTCCATTTGCTTGCAATCTCAATACATGTACTAAGCTATTGCCATAAAGCAGGTAGACATCAGCTCACTCAACAGCATCCTCAATACTGAGCTCAGAGCCCTCTCTGCCCTTGATTCAAATAGTGACGCATCAAACCATACCATACAGTGCCAAGCAGGCAACAAACACAACATACTGTGCAAATACAGCTGATTTTAGTCGATCCCATGAAGAAAAATTGCAACATCAGGGGCAGCTCCCCTCAGAAGTCAAACATTTAAGGGTTTGATGCCATTTTTGCCATTTTAGTGCCATAAAGAGCTCGCGCACTTGGAGCCATTTACGTGCACTAAGGGTATCAAAATGGCATCAATACCACTTAGAGTGCCATAATTGGAGCACAGAAAGAATTTGGCATCAATAACAATTGTGTGAATGACGGGTACCAAAATAAACAGAACACATGGAGTCTCCACAGATGAATAAACCACAATAAAAGTTTATCATTTCTCGTGAAACAGGGTTAAAATGGATGCAGGCATTTTAGGCGACCTGGAAACTGTGCCAGACCACCTGTTTGGTATTGCCAAAATTGATGTTCAGAAGGTTGTTACTGCACAAATCTTACAGTTTAAAGTGGAACAGGCAGCAGCTAACTCTGCACGGATGAAGAACACATGGGCCATCAACGTGTGGCAGAAGTGGACCAAGTGAAAAAACGCTGAATGAATCTTACCCAGTGGGGGAAAACTTTTTGGAAATGGATAAAAAGAAAATGGATTGCTGGCTTTGTTTTTTTATGCAGGAGATACAGACCAAGAACAGAAAACCATATCCACCTACTATAGTGGTGCAAATTTTTGCTGCAGTGCCACATGAATAACAATGACTGTCATATAAATTTATTCAAAACAGAGAACAAAACTTTCCATATCCTTTGGCGAGCACTATATGAAGAAATGAAGGCTATGACAAATCTGAGAATTGGTGTATGTGTGAAGTTGGTAGATCCTGTGCTAGCAAGGGAGGATCTCAAAATGTGACATAAAGTATGTATTAGTAGATGATCATGTCCATAAAAACAATTAGGGTAGTCTCTGCCTCCATCAGATAAGTTAAGCTCGCCTCTTAGTGTTTTTGCACTCTCAAAACATGGCCTTTAATCCATCTTTAAGCAATTCTACACTGAGAGAATGAGTAATATGAACTGTTCGTGCCTGTACTGAGATATTTTGATTTTAGCTCACATGCGCATGACATCATATTTTTTTGCAATCATATGTTTAAGCCTGGAAAGGGGGGGGGGGAGGTGTACCTAGGAGATGTCCTTATTTTTACCTCATGTTTGAATATATTATGATTCCGGCTACTGTTCTTATTGTTCTTATTTTTTTAGTATTATGTATTCATTTGTTTATTCATTCCTATATTAATATATGAATCGATCCATTTATTAGTATATTTACTACTTACACGAAACTTCAATACCCGTAGTGGATGTATCATGTGTGTTACAGAATTGTACAGTAATGGATATGACAAGAAGGGTGTGAACTATCACTGGAGCACCTCTGTAGAATCATATAAACGGATTCTCCTGCCAAAGCAAAAGTGCACGAGCTTCACGTTGTCGACACTTTTTTGCCATTAAACTCAATAAAAGTATAAATGAGACTTTCATAACTTGGTTCAAGTAGGAAGTGTGAACGTTGTGTGCAGGTAGCATTTGATGCACATGCAAGAAATAAATTAAATCATATATGAATCGTTCTGACATCGCTAAAGTAATAGACGTGACCCTGGGCAGGTGGTATTGGCTTCAGACGGTATAAATATTACCGCAGTGACACACATATATGGGATACCAGAAGGGACACAACAAAGAAAAATAATTATGATAGAATATAGATAATAACATTATCGTGGGTTTTATGCATTGTAGACTGTCTATTTTAATTGCGATTGTATTGCTAATGTAAAAGGCACAATCCTTCACTATTGAGAGTTTACATTCCCCATGGCTCAATGAATAAACACAAAGCTTCTTCTGCAACCTTTTTCACCCTGAAAAAATAAACATTTTATTACTTTAAGAGACCTGGCTTACCAGAAAAAAAAATTCAGTTCTCTAGAGTTTACACAGGCATGGTATTCCCTCTGATAGTGACTCGAAGCACACCATGCAAGGGGTACCTGGAGATAGTCTGGTGGTGTTGTGGCATAAGCGTATCAAATCTTATTCTCATTTCAGTGGTAACAGAAATATGGTGTGACTTGATTTCAGATCCTTCTGTTGAATGTATATCTCTCCTGTGATAATCATAAAGCATGTTTATTGTAGACAATGCGTTTACAAAGGAAGTCCCTAAAATTAGCTCAAACTTCAGCAATTTGATTCGATAATGTCATTGTGGCTGGTGCTTTGAATGTAGATATTTTGCTTGCAAAATGTACAGAGTAGGGATCATTCTCTATTCTAGAGATTCAATGATTGGCAATAGCGGTTTAACAAAGTCAGCAACTAATGATCACTTTATTGTGTCAACTGAGCTTTAACGATGTTCAAGATACATGCGTCATAAAAGGAAGGCTGCTAACCTGCTATGGCCCAGACCATTGCAGATATAACTCTAAGTTAATATATTTAGTCCTGTTCAACACATTAATGCTGGAGCAAATCCCGGGCACATGCATCTTATGCCATAAAGTGTAGGGATCCCTTATATTATGAAACTCATTGTTATGAGTTTAACATTTTTTGTGAATTAAAATAAAGTGTTGCATTGAATATGGTGACAGCTTATTCCCTAAGATTGAAATCAATAATCTGCACAAGCCTTTCTGGAATACTATTGTCAAGCCAAGCCTAAATGGGATGATGGGTCATTTTGGGAAAGATTTATGGTGACTACAGCGGACGTCATGACAGTGTTGTCACAGGCCTTTACCACAGAAACAATAAGGAACTATCATTGCGCTATTAGATAGATGTTAGGGTTGGCATAATGGCACCCAACACAAGGTCCAGGTATTCCCGAATAGCGTTGCACTCACACAATGATATACCTGTTGATGTTCAAAATGAGGATAAAAAATGATTATTCTGTAATTACGTATTTTGTCCATAAACGTAGAAAACGGTCGGTGCATATTGGTCAATACTTTTATTTTACATATGTAATGCACTTTTCAATTGATTATTTTGAAAGAAACGCTGTCAAAGTGTGTTATGCCACAATCCTTTGGGAAACAGGCTTATAAAAGCCTTGAAAATTACCATATGAAAACGGAACTTGTTTCTAACAAACTTGGCCATCCGTACAATAAATAAATATGATTTTGTGCGTAAAATGTAGGACCTAGTTCATCTTTGCATCGCAAAACAATAGCACATGGCTTTATCCTCCCTTAACCTTTACCAGCTGTTTAAGTTTTGATTGTGTTAGGTAACAAGAATTCCGTTGATCAAATATATGCCACAAAATAACTTGTAAGAACATTGTTTAAATGTTTATTTTGTTAAGTGACAGAACCACTACACAGATGTGGCTTTGAAATGCACTTCCATTGGATTTGGATGAAAACGCTTGACATATGTGACTGGGGTTTTAAAAAACCAGTAGAATCTCGTCAAATTGCCATCATGGTATATGTTATTATATGGTGGTAACTGTTGTATGTAGCTTATGCCTAACGCATGGTGTAAACTGTTGTAAGAGTGAATTTAATGCCAAGAAGTAGTATATCAACTTTGTTTTGTGGTGTTTTGTGTAGATGTTAGTGTTTGGTGAAAACTTCCGTCATTCATTGCTTTTTCATCCACTTAGTGCAGAAATAATTTATGAGTGTCAGCAGGTCAATCAACACACTTCGGGTTCATTACTTGTGAGATTGAACTACAGAAACTAATTTTAGTAGCGTGACCACATGCTGTGCACTTCTCTTGTGGTCAAGGTTTGAATGAAAGAAACAATTCTATCTGACTAAAGCAAAATGTGGAATAATGTGGATCTTTCTAGATCTTTTCATGGACGGTATATTTATAGCCACGCACAGGTCCACAGTCAGAGAGGAAACAGAGGAACCTGTCATCAGCTGTGACTGGCTGCAAAGCTGCAAACTGTGTGTCTGCCCAACTGAAGACATCTCTTTTGAGAATTTGCATCATGTTAAGTGGTCCTTATTTATTTATAAAAAATAAATAACAAACTGTTCAACACCTCTAAAAAAATCAAAGATTGCCTTAAGGTACAAATGTTCAACATATATGGAAAAATTTTGCAATGCCACCTGTTTGCCATAATAACAACTGGGTGCCTTTGAGCAATATCAAAGCAATAATTAAAAATAAACTTTGAAAATAAGAATAGAATTTTTCTGCATTATCATCTCTTTTGCAAACTTGGTAAAAACCAACTCATAAAAATCAATGCAGATCGAAGCATTCCATACAAAAACTACAACAATATGATAACACATGCACTGTAGTGATGTATACATAAAGAATGGTTGCACTTACGAACACATATTCTCCATTTTCTCAAAATCAAGAAAAATTCATGTCAGCCCTTCTGTGGAAAAAATTGAAATTAGTCTCAACATGGGAAAATGACGGGCAAGTCAACTGAGTGAAATATTCCTTAAAATAAGGACAGAATCTTTTCCTCCTTTTTTTCGGGTAACAATGAAACATTTTTCCTCACATAAATTTATGGTAGCATATGTGATCTTACTTGGTCTGCATCCTTTCATACAAGAAGCTAAAAGTGAAGGTAAGTAAAACACGTCTTTCATCTAGTTTTAATACTATCAGAAGAATGTATACCTCTAAGAAAAAAAGGAGATTATTCTAAAATAAGATGCCCTAGATATTTGTTCGTGCAAAAATTATGAGTGTCACATAGAATGTTATGTAGCTTGCGACGCATAGCTGAGGGTATGCATGAGCAGTCACACAAACAGGAAATGTCCTGGAAGTGAGAAAATGGAGAAGCAGGAGCAAAAGAAGTGTCTCATATTGTGATATCTAAAGCTATGCAATGGGCCATTGTTAATACAGAGAACAATGAAAGTCCACAATGCCATGGCCTGCAATATTCTACATTCGACAGGAGTAAAATAATTGGCTAGTTGGAGGCTGGTCTCTCTCAGCATAAAGTTGGAAGGAGTCTGGCTGACATCTTTGTTCCCCTTATTAAGTGAGTACAGGCATTACACTTGCCAAAATATTTACTCACTCAAGTGAAACAAAACAATAGTAAAATAGTACCAGAAAGAAGTATAAGAGCCTTGTCAGGGGTAACAAAGGACAACATGTACCTGTGCTTTTCTGATTTTGCCATATTCTTTCTCAACCATTAAACACATTTATTTTCCTGGATTTCCTACTAGTACATCAACATACTGCAAAGTTGGCTCTCCAGGCACAGAGAGACGTACAGTTTATGTGCAAAAACAAACAGGACGTAACAATAACGTTACCAGTACAATCACAGGTGAAAATACAAAATATGTTACCAGTGCACTCATAGATGGTGTAAACAGGATCACAATAAAATACGGAATAAACAAAAGATCCCGAATACACATACAGCATAAAGATATCACATAATCTGCAGTATGGACACTCTTTTACTATTTTTATGATATCATTGGTACATTGAGGACACAGACAGACATATGCAATACACGGACGTAATACTATAAATAAAACGTCTGTTATCCGATTTTGAATGGCTTAAAAAATTCAGTATTTAATTTATTCAATAATTCTGTACTACCAAAGGGGAAAAATTTCAGCTAAAAAGTCACTAGCAATATGGAGGACACAACCATATTCAAGAATGGGTCAAATCATGGAAAAGGGTGGGAGCAATTGTAATTATGGTTAAATTGCAGCAATTATTCCTAAGAGAGTAGGAGATTGGATAGAAGAGAAAGAAAGGTTGGTGTTTTCAGTAAAGTGGGAACATGAACAATCAGGATATGGAAAAATATTGAAATTGTTAATATCACAGTTAAGCTTTAAGAAAAATAGACGCATTTGGGTGTGGCAGATGTTGGAGAAATGGTCATCGATAAAATAGAAGTTAGGGACATTTTCAACTGTAAGCAAAGTATCTTTGAGTCTGGATTTGAATATTTGTAAAGAAACATATTCCCTGAGGTCCAAGGATAGTTTGCTCCATAGGGTGATAGAATTGAGGGGAAAGGAATTTCCATATCATTGAGTTCTATATTTAGGAGGTGGAGCGAAAGTAGAATGGCAGAAAGTCCAACCAATATGGATCAAGAGGGATTTCAGATGTTGGACAGATACAAAGGAGTGTGGTTACTGGTGTATTTTATAAAAGGGTATAGGCTTGATGTATTTGCATCAGTCAGCAAGCATAAGCCAGCTGAGTGCGTTAAGAAGTTTAACATGTGAAGTATGTCTTAAAGCACCAGCAAATGTTTTAACTACATCATATTAGATGGATATGGATTCAAGAAGGTCAGTTAGGCTTTTGCTGCAGTTATCGAAGAGGACACAACCTTATTCCAGAATGGGTTGAATAAGAAAGTACAACCTGAGTAGAGCTTTGCAGGGGTAACAAAGGAGAGTTTAAACTTGACCCTGCACAGTACAACAACGCACTGGACAGGTTTGTTAGTAATGCGAGGCATATGAGCTTGCCAGGACAAGTTGCTACTGAGATTGGTTCCAAGGTGGATGGCAGTGTCAGCCTTAAAAAGGCTGATTCACAAAGATAAATCGGAGGGCGATATGGTTTATTGATTTTGACAAGAGAAAATATCTGACAGGTACATCAGGGCATTAAAGATGATATGCCATAATTTACCCCATATATGAATGACAGAAAGATTCATGTTGAAGTGACAGGTGAAAAGCCATGAATTTTGACCAATTTCAAGTAAGCTTGTGACATCGGCAAAAAGTCTGATTTTACAAATTATGTCTTCAACAACATCCTTTACATAAACCAAGAACAAGAGCAGACTGAGTAGGTATCCCTGGGGTATGCCAGCTTCAATATGCAGCCATGAAGACGTTTGAATTTTTAGTTACCACATGGCGGAAGAGATTCAATAGGTAGCTTTCGATCCATGACAGTAGGTGATTACAAATACATAATTGATGAAGTTTAAAGGGAAGGCCAGAGTGCCATACCTTATTGAAGTCTTTAAAAACGTCTGAAAAGCCTATTCTAGCTTTATTGGAATGTTCAAAGCCATTATAGATATTATGAATGCTGTATGCGAGTTGATTTATGGAAGAGTTACCAGACTTGAATCTTATGTTTCTTGGAGTGAGAAGTTTATTGTCTGTCAAGTAATTATATAGAGCATTGTCTATCAGTCGTTCAAAGACCTTGGAGACTTTGCATAAAAGAGAATAGGTCAGTAGTTGCTTTTAATCTGTTAGTTGGACCTTTTATAAACAAGGCAAATATTAGTTCTGGACCAGGAGTGGCGAAAGGGAGAAATTAAGAGATAGTTTACAGATATTTGCCAGTGGTTGCATATAGATTCAGGGGCATTTTAAGTGACATATTCCCTTTGTTGTTAGGGCCACATGTAGAGGAAAGTCTGAGGAAAGATGACTTTTCCTACACTATGGGCATCGATAGCAATACCATATTAGCATGCCTCCATTCGAAATGTAAACTCCGGCAGGGGTGGGGCATCTGTATCGGGAGCAGTTTTGCATTGACACGAGGAGTACGTGTTCAAAATTTCACATTTTTCGATCATACATGAACTTACCTTATCTTCTTCAATAATAAGAGGAATATCTGGGTGGATTTTACAAGTTAGAACAGACTTAGAGAAGCTCCACCATTTCTTAGGGCTTATGTCTGTATCATCAAGTTCACTGTGAAATATTTGTGGAAATATGATCAAATGGAATATTTGATTAAATGTACAACCTTGTTGCAAGACTTTTTATAGAACTGGTAACACCTTTTAATTTCATAATGGACCTCATATGAGTGGTGACAAGTTTTCTTGGTTGCATGCTTAAAGTGCTTCCAGGCTCAATTACGGTGTTTTTTAATATCTAAGGTTTTCCAGGGATTGTTCCTGGGCTGGATGGGGACTTCCCAAAAGGGAACAAAAATTGTTGGCAGTGGTTAGAATCAAGTCAGACCAGTTTGACACAATAACATCAAAAACACAGCAGTGCCAATGTCCTAGGAGCAAAAGATTCGGTAGCATTGGGGTCAGAAAAATTGGCCTCATAAATTTCCAATACCAGCTTTTTGAAGGATATGTCCTTTAACTTGGAAAGGTTGAAAGTACAATGGACTACTGAGTGGTGGGAATTAAAGATAGGGGCTATGATATCACAGTTAAGAACAAGACCTGGCATGTCAGTGAAAATGACATCCAACAAACTATTTGAATATGCATTAGTTCTGGTGGGTTCATCTATAAGTTGGAAAAGGTTGAATTGGGAAACAAGATTAAAGAGTGGCACTGTATATAGTTCACTGTCAGGCTGGGTGGAATTCCAATCAGTACAGCTACCATAAAAGTCGCCTGTAATTAATAAGATCACAACAATGGTTGTGATACATATGTTTATGTGTGTATGGATGTAGCCGCACACTGGGAAGATAAAGACCAATGATTTTTTAGCTTGTGTTTTATACTTGTGTAGTGGGGCTTTCTCAGATTTGCATTTGCGAGGGTTTTGACAAGCTGTGAGATGATGGCCATGTATGTTTAACTCGCAATGATGGCAACCACATGTATCAGAAGGAAAATCTGAAGTTATTATGTACTAAGTGTGTTGTGTTACACATGCAAGGATATACGCTCACATATTATGTAGGACAGACAAATAACCAGTATGATATACCTTACTTTATATGTATAAAAACACTGACACTATGAAGGAAAAAATATGTTGAATAGCAATGATTGTATATACTTCCCAATGTCGAGAATGATAATTTTCAGTTTACCCGCAATGAAAAAATTTGATAAATCTACTGGGTCTGAGGTCATGACTGCTTGATTACTTTGCACACCTCTTTTGTAATTTAGATTGTAAGACGACTATATCAGGAGCAAATTATGTGGGAAAAATTAACATAACCAAATACGGCCAGCCATGCCAAAGGTGGGACAGGAATTTCCCACATGTTCCAACATGTTGCAAACCCAGCCAGTTTCCACACAAGACACTGACGGATTCGGAAAACTACTGTCGTAACCCCATACCATTTGAAATGCCAGAGGGGCCGTGGTGCTACACAACTGATCCAATTCGTAGATGGGATTACTGTCAAGTAGCAATGTGCAGTAAGAAACATTTCATTCTAGTAATGTCATATTTAACACATTTTGTGCTTATATACATATATACATATGTTACCGTACATATATCCACTCTCTCTCTCTCTCTCTCTTTATATATATATGTGTGTGTGTGTGTGTGTGTGTGTGTGTGTGTGTGTGTGTGTGCGTGTGTGCGTGTATATATGTGTATATATGTGTGGGTATGTGAGGTGGTGATTGCGTGTGTTTGTTTCAGGAAGAATGGAACAAATGTTCCCAACAACAGTTCCCGGGTAAACTATAAGTGGTGAACCTTTGAAACCAAAGTCTATTTCCATTTTATTGCTGCTGCTGGAGAGTGTTGATGAGGCAAAAATTGCGCTCACGTGTTTCCATGGTTCTGGTTTAATTTTGCCTCTATCCTTTAGAGAAATGTCACAGAAAACTATTTTGGGTACCTTTGCAATCTGTAGCATTTTGTAGCACTAGTTCAAATATTGTTCAACTGTCCTATTCTGTATTAACAGAAATATATGTAACTCACCATCGAAAGTAAGCTCCCACATATTTAACCTCAGCATTATGTTACCATTCTAGCGTGGTTTGTCTACTTCCCGTGCAGTAAATCTCAGTTTGGTTAACAGATTGGTCATTCAAACTTAATGCATGCTTTCATATATCAATCATACTGAAAGTTGATTTGATTGCTTGGTGCAAAAAAGCCAGTACAAAGCATTGGCAGCTATTGCTAAAAAGCACTATGTTGTTTTGGGGGGGGGGGGTTGTTTGTTTGTTTTTTGTTTTTTTGTTTTTTTTTTTCGGTAGTAAAAATCATTCTGTTTTTGTTTCAGGAAAAGTTCTTGCATTTGGTGAGCTTGTGCCAGATGGTAATGCAGCTTCAAATGGCGGCACTTATTATCTTATTCCAAGGCCGTCCATGAGTTCCCCATTTAGTGGAAAACTAATAAAGTGGGTATTTTGGACCAAGAGTAGTGTACATGTATCGTTTCAGATATGGAGACCCATCAGACTAACACGACATGGAAAATTTATGCTTGTATATTCAACCAAATCTTTACAATATCGATGTCAGGGACAGCACACCTTTGTGGTGGACTCACATGTTTATGTAAAGAAAGGAGATGTTATTGGATTTCGGTACATTAAAGGCACTCCAATTCCAAGGACACCTACAATTTGCCACAAAGGACATTTGTATGGTCAGTTTTTGCTGAGATATGATAAGATAACTGTGGGGTCCAAAGTGAATTTCGTCTCAGTTGATGGTTGGGGAGCCTGCTCCAATCCTCCATTTTACATTATGATCGAGAAAAATGGTAAGTGTAATTGTACTTGCCGGTGCATTTACGATATACGTATTTTTTTATTTATATTTTACATATTTTACTACCTGCACATATGTTCATATGTATGACGTGAGAAAAAAAATGGAAATGAAACAGAAACGATGTTTAATACAAACGCCTCCAGGCTGCGTAACTGCTTCATATCACAATTTAAAACTGCTGATGGGGATTTTCTTGAAAACAAACTATTTTTTTTATTTTTTATTTTTTTTTATTCTTTTTGCTTTTTGGAGACAAAGCTTTATTTGACCACACGTGGATGTTCCCAAGCTCAAGGGCGATGGATGGACGTTCTAAGCAAAACTAAACGTTGTTTACAAACACAGGTTCGTCACATAATTATCTTATTGGGATAGGGGGTTTACTTATATTAGCATACATGCATAGGGCTTTCTTCATTTTTCTCAATGCACCTTTCCTGCATACACTTGTTAGTGGTATACGCAAATTGCTTCAACAGCTGCATGCATATGTCTAAATTGAATTTTTGATAAGGCATATGTTTTATTTCACAAATGTTTTTGTATTTTTTTTAGCAGTATAGAGATATGACAGATGTCAGGAGATTTTGCCTTTATGAAAATCACACAAACATTTTTGCAGATAAAACTTCTTCACATGCATGGTATAGCCATAGAGACTATACCGTAAGGTACCATCTTAATTTTGGAAACTGGGCTTCATGTTCGGCTGAGTGCTATGTGTCTAAGGGTTCATTAGTGGGCCACGCATCTATGATGTATAAAGACCAGGCATCTGGGTGTCCAACTTGATATGTTTTTTTTTCATGTTTTAGTACATCTTAGTTTTAGAGAACTCATGAAAATGAAGCTGTTACAAATTATTCAATTATATTCTATGCATATTCTCTATTTTTGCCATTGTGCCCAACTAAATATCAACGTTTTGAACTTTAAATGTTAAATATTTATTCTGAGCTTCAATGGGATAAAATTCTAAAGTGTGTGCCTAACTTTTCATTAATTATGATTGGAGGTGCATGAACTATTTCAGGTTAATCTAACTCTGGTTAGCAATCTCTCTAAAACGTCTGAACAATTGGGTGTTCAATATGTGTAGTATTGTAAGTGTGAAATATACCTTTGATGGGGAAGGCATCTTTACACTATTAATAGGCAGTGTTCTGCAGAAATGTCAAAACAGTGTAAGTATGCCAATTGCCTACTGCACAGGTCACAGACATTATATTCCATTTTGATGTTCTAGTAAATATCACATTTGGCACATTTTCTGGTAATACAAGTGTCAAGATGTAACTTTGTTTCTGAAGACGGGTTTGATTGAGAATGTCCTGCATACATATCTAAATAATTAATGTTTGCCAATTGCCTACTGCACAATTCGCAGTTTTTATATTCTGTTTATGTTTCAGAAAATGTCACATTTGGCAACCCTGTCATATCAGATGGTACTCTTGATACGGGACACCATACAATTGTAATTCCTAATCCTGAACGAGGCTCGCCTGTCACTGGTCAAATCATTGAATGGACGATTTACATTAAAGAAAGCAAAAATGTATCACTACAAATTTGGAGAGCCGTAACATGCAAAAACAAACACAATTGTTTCGTTTTAGTTTGCAAGACCAAAACAATGTCATTCAATGAGTCCAGAATATATCATATTAATGCAAAACGCTTCTCTCTATGTAACGTTACAGAAGGGGATGTTTTGGGGATCCAGCATTTTGAACATGCTGCAATTCCTTATGTAAAACGAGATTGTGGTGAGGAAGAAATGCACACTCATGTCCATGTTCTCAATCACACTGAAGAAATACCAGATCGGATGACGCTAAATTTTAGATCCATATACGTGTGTCGGGAATATTCATTAGCAGTTAATTTGGCAACAAATGGTAAGAAAAAATATGTTGTTTCTGCATTTTTCATCCTACAAAAAATTGAAGTATCTGAATTCAGATATATAGTGGAGTAATATATTTCATATGTTTATATAGCTATGCAACGTGATCCATATAGCCTATGCATGACAAAGTAAAATGCAGAAATCATTGCATGAATGTGTACAAAATGTAATATACATGCTAGCAAATGCCCATGTTAAAATATGCCAGTCTGTTCAATATCTCTATACCTTACCTCTTTTGGTTTCAAGTGTTGGACTAAGTCAACAGCTTTTCTTGAAGCTTTGGGTGCATTGCACCCAAAACACACCCGAGTAAAGCTGTTAACTTGGATCCTACATACTCTGGGGCTATAGGCATGCTGGTACTTGAATGAAAGGTCTTTTGACACCTAATATGAATTTAGCATCCTTATTATAATTGAGAGCAGTTCTTTGTGAGTTGTATGACTTTAGTGGCATTGAAAGAGCTGAATGTATAATAAGTAAACCAAGCAACCATTTATCTCTGCAGTTATCCACTAACATATGACTCACCACACAAGGCAAAGGATGAATATGTTTCTAAAATCTCCATAGCCACTCAGAGTATACCCATCTTTACATGACAATCACTATGTTATTGTTTTTAAGGAACTTCTCATTCTTCTCTATCTACAAACAATGCTTCCCCCCATTTTATGTCTGACCAGAGAGAAAGCACATCCACCACAGACTCAACAAGTCACTTTGCAAGGAAGCAGGGTTTTGTCAAGGACAGATGTGAGTGTAAAGCCATTTTTTTTTTATTATTCGCCTTTAAAGGCAAATAATAACAAAAATGGTTACAACAAATTTACATTCTCAATGCTATGGTCACAAAGGCTTATACATTGGGTGGATATTGCTTTCAAATCATTAAAATTGAGACCATGATCCCTCTGAGGGAATTTAGCGTTACAATACATACTTCAATGTTTTTGATGATCACCCGTCTTAGATCGATTTGGCCTATACGAAGCTTAAGGTTTTGTCAAAGAACATGAGTATGACGTTTTCAACCTGTACATTTACATACACGTTACTAGTGTGAAAAAGAGCATTCTTTTCCATGTGTGATACACAGAGCTCCCCATAAATATAGGTACATCCTTGGTAAATGAAAGAGGCATCGCTGCAGCTTATATGAACTTCACTTCTTATGATTTTTTTATTCCATAATAATAAATAAATTGAGAAATTTTGGGCCTGCTATTTTTTTTTCCTGACCTGCTATTCAGCTGCATTGACAGCAAAAGAAGAAACTAGGCTTATGTCGTTTTTGTAATATTTATGAATCGGGAACCTTATAAAAATGCTCTACTTTCATTATTACTACGAGTCGGAGGACACAGTCAACAACATAACACAGTCAATGAAGTATTTAGCAAATACTTCAGAAAAGCATTACCCATATGTACAAATTTCAACCCAACAGTGTATGGGGACAGTTGGAGAAAATTAATTAAACACACCTCTCCACTAGATTGCTAATATAACCCAGGCTAACATTTAATCTGACTGATTTTTACATAATTCCAAAAAATATGTTACAAATATGTAAATCAAAGTACTCCCATGTAGTGAGCAACCGTTGCTGAGATAGAGATAATTTACATTCCTACCAAGTGTACAGAGAATCCAGTGATTTGGAGGGCACAACAACTGCAAAGAACACAAAAATTCTTATAAAAAGTGCAGGGCAGCTTCGTAAGTTAAATAATCAAGGTGCAGGGGTATTTAGACGTGTTCCTGTTTAAGCAGTTGGCCAAGTGCTTTTGGATAATTGTTTTTAATTTTCCCCTAAAATGAACGAAATGTGTGACAAATATAATAATGAATGCAGCATTTCCATTCAGGACACAACAGAGATCCACCAATGGCACATCCCTTCAATTTCAGAGTGAATATGGTCAAAGGATTTAAAGCAAACTACATAAACATACCTGTGCACTGGTATTTCCTAGGTAACCATGGCAATGTTCCCTCTCTGGATCAGTAACAAGCAATATTTCAAAAATTAATTGAAACTCACCAGATGGCAGTACTACCTGTAAATAAGCAAGTGAAGTACAATTTTGTCGTTCAATGCGATCTGATGGCCAGATTAATGTCTGGCAAAAACATGTGTAATTTAATAGCAATTAGCCATTTGGTTTTATATATAACATTTTTGAAGATTTTTAGGAAAACAATGAAACAGAATTTTATAAGTAAAGCCATTACTGAAACTTGATGATTTAAGCCAGCCCAGTACATCATCATGATGTACAGTATAAATCATATAAAATATAGATTTTATCGGCTGACACGATGGGTATGCTTTCCACATTTCAATTTGAAAATTGCCCTGCATTTCCGCTAGTTTACCATACATATTAGATATAAGCCTCAACACATGGCCGAACAATGGGCGAACACTTCAGACTGTTGTAAGGATTCGCATTCTGCCATAAATCTTATTTAAGTTTAGAAAATGAACACTCTTTTCCTGCAACGTAAGCATAACAGAGTATACTAAAACTTTAGCATTAACATTCGACCGAAAAAGACCAATCAACTGATGGTTGGAATAAAAAGCTATCACAAAATGTTATTATTGGAGGAAAGATCATTGTATATATGTAAAATTGGCCGACAATTTTTGCATTCTTGGTTACCACTATCTACACCTCAATGTGTGCATTAAAAGGTTAATAATGTATAAAAGATCATTGAACAGATGTTAAATCGTTACCAACCAAATCAAAATGTCTCTGTCTTAAACATTATTTGAGTGCTATATTTTGTACACTAATATTTGTGATGCAAATAATCTACAACCTTTCTGAATTTGATCTGTTATGATGCCGTGATAAACTAGCACTCATGCCTTTACTTGCAATATGTTTAACTTACTGACATACTGCTTCTAAAGGACAAAGCTGTATTATGCCATCACATCTCTCTGAAATTGCATGAAGTATATGTAAACGTACTCCAGGTTGACGCAACTTTGCATTTAGGTACCATCTTATACAAACAGGAATAAAAATTTTGACTTTAAATTTATCAGCATCATGTCTTCAGGCTTTAAAGTAGTATGTGAATCATTCCACAGGTCACTACCAAGGACCTGGCTTCTCAAATCTTATACTGAACCCCAATGAAAAGTATCCACATGCCAATGTTGAAGTATTTTATTGTTTATACTTGAAACATTTCATACCTAGACGTGCTTAGAACTTAACAAAGCATTCACTTTTCTGGCGTAAAAATAATGTCACGCTCTACCGACATTAACGTCACTTACAGGCAAAAAATGTCATTAACTGCCCTAATTGAAAGTCACACAAATTTTTCTGTTCAATATGGGATGTGGCCACCTCGAGCATCAACACATGCTATACATCTGCGGCGCATACTGCTGACCAGGGTTTGAATTCTGTGTTGGGGAACATTATTCCATTCTTCCTGCAGAGCTTGGATCAGCTGGTTTCGGGTAGTAGGCCTAGGTGTCCTCCGTTGAATACCTTGGCCTAACTGATCCCACAAATGTTCAATAGGGCTCAGATCGGGTGAGAAGGCTGGCCATTCCATGACATTGATGTTGTTCTCATTGAGAAAGTTCATTGTTAATCTTGCAGAGTGTGCACGTGCATTGTCCTGCTGAAAGATCGCCAGATCTTGATGCTGCTCCATAAATGGGACCATGTGCGGCTCCAGCACCTCATCAATGTACCGCCTAGCATTGAGGATCCCTTGAATGACCACTAGGGGTGTCCGGTAGCGGTTGCTGATGCCTGCCCACACCATGACAGAGGGTCCACCCAATCGATCTGCCTGACGGACACAGGCATCTGCATATCTCTCCCCAGTCCGGCGCCACACACGTTCTCTGCCATCTGCTCTGCTGACACAAAAACGGGACTCGTCAGTAAAAGGGACGGTATTCCACTGCTGGCGAGTCCACCTGGAGTGTGCTCTACACCACTGCAGTCGTCTTTCTCTTCTGGGTTGGGTCAGCAGGTTACCCCTGTAAGGTCTTCTGGCTGTTAGGCCACTGCTCCTCAGTCGCCTCTGCACAGTAGAACTACTGACAGGACGGTGATTAACCCCTTGAGTCTCACGGGCTGTTTGGGCTGCTGTACGGAAACGGTCTCGCAGGTGCATCAGCCGGATGTGACGGTCTTGGCCAGGTGTTGTCACTCTTTCTCGGCCAGGCCTAGGCCGATCATCTACGGATCCAGTTTCTTGTTGCCGTTCAATTAGTCGTTGGATGGTGCGCCGAGTACACCCCATTCTTTGTGCGATTTGAGTGATTGGGACTCCACCCTCTGCAAGCCCCAAAGCATGGTGTCTTTGACCTTGGCTCAGACGCGGCATGATCGCCTCAACACACCTGAGACCACTGGCTTTTTTCTTGGCTGAACATCCCTTTTTAAAGCCACTGAAAACATCAGGTCATTTTAGCCATCCAATAGGAGTGGTGGTCAGAAGCCATATTCGGTGCACAAAAGTCACATGCATTATGTAACAACCCAGCAAAAGTTAAAAAGTTGTCCTGAATGACCCTGATGTAGGCTCCAAACCATGCATATATGCACACACAGTACTTAGTAACTTACAAAATTAATGTGTTAATTTTTTTATGTGGATACTTTTCATTGGGGTTCAGTATATAAAGCATGGTCTTAAAAATGAAGGAGCCATATCACCTACAAAGGTCTGTGGTGTTGTACAGAAGGTAAACATTTTTGCTGCACATGGTTATCAAATGTTGATTCCAAGTATAAGATTATATGATTATTATGAAGTAACATGCCCATTGGGCGCACCAATGGCAAGGCATAGTAGAATGTGTTCACGTCTTCATCCTTTACAGTAAGTCTTTGGATGCATATGTACATTTTGCTATGTTGACTGTCATTGCACTTATCAGACTATTATTCAATATTATCATTACTTTCATGAATCTCATACTGGTATTGATGTTATCCATTGGGCAACAGTACGGTCACAATGTACTCCCATTTATTGTTGTTTTGTCAAAATGGTTCAATCGTTTTGTTAGTATTACAAATTTTAAAAATTCACGTTACAAAGATGCTTACTCTGTCAACTTTTATCTTTCACACACTTGTACCATTATTGTGATATCAGTAACTGGACACAGTACTACTGCTACTCCTGGTACTACTTATAATATTAATAATATTGACAACAACAATGTCAGTGTTATATTGTTTTAAAGGTTGTTTTTAATGGGAAGAAAACAAGGAAACTGAGCCGTTATTGGTAGTGGGATGTGTATTCATTATGAATATCACCATGATAATTCTGCATTTTCCTAATCGGGCTCTTGGGTGTTTCTTGACCATTGTTTCATTGTCATGTCAAATGACAAATGCTGATTTGTTGATCTGGTTTAATTACCTTCATCTTACTTATTACTAGTACTGCAGAATAATACTAAGTGTGAGTTTTTCTTTTCATGCCATTCTTGCAAAATGGGACCAGCTGCCTGTAAAATTACACAAACAATGAAAGTAACACCAAATGCTATGGAAGTCATTAGTTCTTTGAAAAATAATGGGCCCACTCCTGCTATGCACCTTAGTCTGCTTTGTTGATATACATACTCAAATTGTACAAGCCCAATCCTATGCAAGTAAAAGATAATACAAGTTACTTTAAAGTAACAAACTATGACATTGTTACACATACTTGATGAAATTTTAAAAAATAATCCGCATTGCCATTGGTTTGATACATGGATGTCATTTTACAAATACGATAATTTACTTATTTATTACATTTATCTAATGGCGTAAGAGAAAATCTACACCAAAGAGCAATTTTTTAATGATTTTTGTAATAAATGAATAACATTGCACATGACCTCCACTAAGATATTGTTTTCAAACATATGCATTTTTTTTCAGTTATGTAGCTTCCATATAGATGGTCTGTAGCTGAATTGTTGTGCAAT